>PVLD010003565.1:0-140364 GCA_004027595.1 Dinomys branickii | reverse complement strand
TCTCTTTGCATCAGAGAGGTGTTTAGGTCCCCCATTAAAATAGTGTTATTAGTTAGTTGATTTTTCACGTTTGTTAGGACTTGAGTTGTAAAGTTTGGTGCTCCATTGTTTGGTGCATAAATATTTAGGATTGTTATCTCTTCCTCTTGCAGCTTTCCCCTAACTAGTATGTAGTGGCCTTCTTTATCTCTTTTGATTGATTTTGGTTTGAAGTTTACCTTGTCTGCAAACATAATAGCTACCCCTGCTTTTTTCTGGGGACCTGTTGCATGGAGAGTTGTTTTCCATCCTTTAACTTTCAGCCTGTGGATTTCCTTTTGAGTAAAATGTGTTTCCTGTATACAGCATATCGTTGGATTGTGTTCCTTAATCCACTCTGCCAATCTTTTCCTTTTGACTGGTGAATTGAGGCCATTTACATTAATGGTTATAATGGTTATATGTTGGCTTATTCTAGTTATGTTATTTACTTGTTGTTGTTTTCCTTCTTTTGCTGAATGTTTACTTACTTGTTCTGTGTAGGGAGTTGTTTCTATCATTGTTCTTGGGATTGTGGTCTCTTTTTTCTCTGTCTAGAATATCTTTTAGTGCTTTTTGCAACACTGGTTTGGCACTCATGAAGTTCTTCAGTTGTTCTTTGTTGTGGAAATATTTTATTTCTCCATTGAATTTGAAGGATATCCTGACTCCCTGTGGAATCCAAGGCCCTGGCCTGCTGTCAGAAGCCTGGGCCTCATGCATTGGCCCCTCTGCCCAGTCTCCAGGCACCCGTCTCAGTCTCCATGCCCGCGGAGGGTGCAGACATCAGTGTTGAGCTTCAGCTGCATTACCCACTCATCTGGAACTTACACTTCCAGCCAGGGCCAGCTCGAGACGTGTGGGCATCTGGGCAAGTTTGCAGGTTGGTGCCCTGTCAAACTGGTATTCTTTAAGTGTTTGTTTGACATTTATTTAGTGGGGATAAAGAGACTGATATTCTATTAACAGAAATCATATAGAGAAACAGATTTACTTGCTAATTCACTTGCATCGACTCAGACAGCATCTGGGATCTGATAAGTTTTCAGGAAAGCAGTTCTGACTTTTGCTTTCTTATCTTTAAAGCTGTTCTTATTGTGTTCTTTTTTCTATCCCATGCAACTCCACATCATTCAAAAGGCAAATTGAAGATTTACATTTAAAATGTAAACCAGTGCCAGCTGTGGTGACACACACCTGTAGTCCCAGCACTTGGGAGGCTGAGGCAGGAGGATTGTTGCAAGTTCGAGGCCAATCTGGGCTACAAAGTGAGCTTGAGGCCAGCCGGAACTGCATAGGGAGACCCTGTCTCAAAAAGACACAAAATTTAAAAATTAAAATAAAATAAAATGTAAAGCAGCGAAATGTTTTCTTTTTGTTCCTGGGAGTGGCAAGATTGGATTATTCTGTTTTAGATCCCTGCCCTGAGGACCATGGCTACATATGTAGAACATGCATGCAGCAGATCTCAGCAAGGATTGTGTTTCACTGTTATTTCTCATTTCCCCTTCTAGGGTAGGCTGGTTTGCCTTGCTCCATTTACAGGAGGGGCCACTAGGAGAAAACCTGAGTGACCCGGCAATACATCTGCAGTTCATTCCAGTGATGTTTGGAGTCCCTGCTCCTGAGCTTTACTCCCAAAGTGGCTGCCTGCTCTGCTTACTCCTCACCTGGCCCTGCATTCACTCATCGGACGTTAGATACTTTTTGTTCGAAACCGAATTCCCCTCAGGGCCCCTCTTTGCCTCCACTGAGTGCCCTTTCCCTCCAGGCCCGGTGGATCTAATTGTGCGGGGCATGAGTCGCATTGAGCGCCTCACCCACAAAGAGGCGTCATGTGGAGTGGAGGGGACTGACCTGCCAAATCTGGATGGCCATGGAGGAGAGAGGGGTGTTACCATGGCAAACGCTGAGCCTCTCCACAGGCTTCCTTGCCTCAAAACTGGGGACTTTAGAATTGCAAGGAGGTGTGACTATAAAATCTAAGAAACAAGATCGAGAGTTACATGCAGAGGCCTGGCAACCTGTGGCATTTGGCAGCGTGCAGAGGAGAGAGGCTTGAGGGCCCTGCGTGGCAGTGGGAAACCTAGGACGTTTGTCTCTCCAGGAGTCTAGTGTGTACATCTGTGTGTACATGCAGCTGTGAAGACACGGGCAGAGACAGGATGGCCAAGGTCCCCAAAGGCTGCCTCCAAAAGCTGTGTGTTCCTCTTGGTGCAGCTTTCCCGGCAGCATAGGAGGCCGTGGGGGCAGCGAGGGTGGTATGTGAAGAGCCACCATTCCCTGCAGCTGCACCTCCCACTGCTGGTTCTCTTTGCACCTCTCTGATTCCTCTCTCCCCCCTCTGGCTCTTGCTGTCTGTGCAGCTCACGGGCAGTTGGTCACTTTGTCATCCTGATCCTCCATGAAATTGGCCTTGGGTGTTGCTTTTACCTCTGTTGAGACTGCTCGCCCCTTGTGGGCGCGGACTGGAGCACTGGTGCCTGGGCCTCAGTGGTGGGGGTTGCCCTGAACTTTACATCAGTTCCAGTAACAGCCCCAGAGCCCACAGCCTTCAGGGAGCTGCTTCCTGGGCTGCTGCCTGCCTGCTGGGCACAGACGTGAGGATACGGGCTCATCAGCGTGTCAGACGTACAAGATGTATAGAGCTGCACTGCGGGCCTGGGGTGTCTCGGGACTCTAAGCGATCTCTGGGCTGGGAGGCATCAGCAGTGCCTGTGAACATTGTGTTATTGATGAGGTTGGTGGAAGCAGGACTCCCTGAATATCCATTTCTCCATATTTTTCACTGTGTTTCATGTGCTCAATTCTGGCCTTGGGGTCTTTTGGTAATGGTGGACATCTGGGCCCACAGTGGCCAGCTGGAGAGCCTGTTGGGACTTCTGGCAGTCATCTGCAGCTTCCACTCAGTACTCTACACGGTGTTTTGTCCAGTATTCCAGCCCTACACAGCCCTGCAGTTCAAAATCTTCCTATCCCAACAGAATTCTGGGAAGGCAACCACAGGAAGGCAACTGTGTGTGTTGGTGTCAGTTCTGGCCTCCTATAGTTTTCCTGAGCACAGACGGGCTTAAGGCAGTGGCAGGGTGTGTCATCATTCCCCACTTCCAAGTTAGGCGCATTGTCCCTGAACGCATCCTGGACTGGGTCCCTCTGTAAATGGTAGATCCCTCGTTTAGACATCCCGCTTTGGACCCTCTTGTTCTGCTGGGACTTCTGGCCTCTGTTGCTCAGAGTGAGGCCTGGCTTTGCTGGCTTCCCCACCAGTTGGCCTGGAATGAGGGGGTTCAGGGGTCTCATTGTCTCTCCTGTTGGCTTCTCCCTGCAGGATGCCGGTATATGTGTCCCAGCCCCTAACACTCGTCTGTGGGCCTACTGATCTATCCCTCTTCTGGTGGCAGTGACACTGGCAGAACTGCTCAGACCCAAAGGTAAGGCCCAATAACTGATGCAGTGACCTTGGGCTTTCAGTGCTGGGGCCCTGGTCTTAGAATTTGAAGGTACAGAGGCTTTTTATTTTCTGTTTCCTTCTTCTCTTACAAACCTCATTAGCTGATTAATGTTGGCTAGATTATGTTTATTGATTTTACGCCTTGCAGTATTGACTTACCGTCACTGATCAGGAAGGATTGACGTTCTACCTCTGATAGCTGCAGATGCCAGTTCAGATGCTCAGGCCAGCCCTTGAGGCCTCGGTGGTTGCTATTTTCCCACTTAGAGAGTACCCAGGGTGGCTCTTTGCTGTTTGTTCTCAAGGGTCAGCTTGGCAGCCCTATCCCCAAGACATGAGACAGAGCAGGCAGGAGTTCTACCTTGAAAACATCAGCTTCTCCTAGGCTGGGGATCTTGTCCTCCAGCTACTTCCCAGCTTTGGTGATGGGCAGTGTCTGGGTTGTTCCCTCACCCTGCTGCCCACAGGTCATGGTCAGTGGCCCAGAAAAATGACTGTATTTTCACAGGCACCACCTTTCCAGGCATACTTCCTCCCACAGTGGGAAACAGGCCAGTGTGTTGGTTTTAGGGTCAGGATAGAGATCAAAGGGCCCATTGCTTTGCGCCCCGTCCCCCCACCTCCACTGAGAGCAGAACTCTGCGCCTCCCAGCTTCCTGTCCATTCATTTTCACCTGCCTGAGTCCCACCCTGCCCTTTACTGCACACCAACAAACAGGAGGCAAAGTGGTTTTCCATCTCCTTTCTGGAGCTCTGCTCCCTGGTTTGGGTATTCTTTGGCTCATATGAGTTCGTGGGGCACGGAGGCTGAATATTTCATCTGGGGAAGCTGAGGAAGCTGGGAGAGGAGGGCGGTTTCCTGTTCCTAGCCTCTGTGGTGTGAGGGCTGTGCCCTTTCAGTGTACCAGCCCTGCTAAGTCCCACAGTAGGCTTGCACAGTGGTGATCAGGGTGCTGTTTTACAGAAGGCACCCGAAGCCAAGCCGTAAAGATGGATGATGTCAGGCTGCTGGTTACACAGGGGTGGAATTGGGACTGGACCTCAAGGCTGGAAGCACATGGCCTGCTCTCTGAATTCCCACCCTGCCTTGCTCTCTGGATCCTCCCTGCCACAGAGCCAGGCCTGTGGGGCCTCTTGGGCGGCATGGGGCTTGGTGAGCATGCCCCCCTCGCCTTTGTGTCTCTAGGCTGGCACCGCGGGCTGTTTTCTTTTCTAATTGCTCATTCTCTTCACTTGCTGTGAAGAAGCCTCCAAGTGCTAAGAAGAGAGTGCTATGTTGTGTTTTTTGTTTTGTTTTAATTCACTTCCTAAGGTGTCTCTGCTGCCAGGAGTGGGTGTTGGGCGGGTGTAGTAACTCTCAGGCCAACTTGAGGCTTCTTTGGTAGTTGCTGTGGTTCTGTGGGGTCAGAGCTTCATGGTTGTACCTGTGCTGGCGGGGCCTGGGGTGAGTGTCTGTGTCCTGCACTGTCAGCCTGAGTGCTGACATTGCCCCTCAGTGCCCCAGTGAGGTTTGGCTTCCTGTTTCCTTTCTCACAGGAAGAAGGTTCTTTTCCTGCTCAGCAGCTGCATTCCAGAGATCAGTGGGTTTGTAGAGATGATCAGCTTACAGCCCACTTCACGTGAAGGTCTTTGCTGGGACCCAAAATGTCCTCAGGGAATTCTCTATTTATAGATACTTAGTCTGTACCAGGGAGTGTTCTAGGAACCAGGGCTGCATCTGTGAGCAAGGCGGACAGAGGTCCCTGCTCACGTGGAGTTAGTGCCCAGGTGTGCCTTCACTTTGCTTGTACAGTTCCTGCACTGTAGCCCCTCTTCCTGCCCCTGTCTCAGGCTCCTGTCCCCCTTCCAAATCTACTTCGAACACCAGTTTTGCTCAAAAGCACCTTGAAAGCCCTTGGCCCACATCAGCTTGCTCTACCTCCTATGGGCTGGCACAGCATACTGCTGTACCTTTGATAGAATTCATGGCACCCAATGCCCTGAAATATTTGGAGATCTGTGTCTGCTATCAGTTTAGGAACACTCTGATAAGGAGATATGCCTCTGTGTACCCTAGTTCATTCCCCCAGATCCAGGACTAGAGAGCTTAGTCCTCCTGCCTGAGGTCCTCCCTTAGTATGTTTTTGTCCCCTAATCCTGCCCAGACCCAGTGAGTGGGCAGGATTGACCCTCCAGGCCTCAGAGCATCCCTGGGAACCTGTAGTTGGGATGGGCAGAAGAGAGAGAGAGAGTGGCTGGGTGGAGGGAGGCAGTCCTCCAGGGTGGCTGAGGACGTGAGTTCCTCCCCTGTCCTCTCCTCCACAGGGGCTGAGGCAGGAAAGTGCACAAGGGGCCCAGTTTATTTTTAGAGACACTCCTGCTCCAGAGGAGCACAGAGCCTTCCTTCCTGAAGGTGGGGGGGGGGGGCAGCCAGGGCTTTTTCAACACAGCCTGGCTGCTTTCTGCATCTCCTGGACTCAGGGACAGAGCATCCATCAGAGAGAGGGGTCCCACCTGGGGAGAGCCCTGGCCCTCAGCATCCTGCTTAAGGTTGAAGACAGTTGCCATCTCAGTGTTCTTGGGTCAGGGCATAGCAGGCAGGGTCTCAGGCTGTGGTTTCCTTCCAGAGCACTTCCTGCCATTGTCTCCAAGATGAGCCTCTTGCAAAGTCTCCTGAGGAGGAGGAGCTCAGGCCAAAGCCACAAGGATATGGACCCCATAGTAGTGCTGTGCACTGCCCCATGCCAGCCTCTGCATCCCTAGCCTTGGGATGAACCTGAACCCAGGTGCTGCTTCACTTATACCAGCCAAGCTTCCCATCCCTCTTCCTGGGCAGTCTCTGCCCCACATGGGAGCCTTGGGGTTAGGCTGTCATGAGCATCATGTTAAGATTCTGCTGTGGGGCTGCCTGAGCAGGGAACCAAGGGCTGGAGAGGGCTCCATGGCATCATGCCATGGAGCACAGATGCTACCCTGAGGCCTCTGAGGTCTGTGAGGGTGTCCTGAGCTCTTTGCTGCTCCTCTTCCCCATGCTGGTGAAAGATGGGGGTGGGGCCTGATGGCCCTGGTGGTGCCCTGGCCAGCTCTGTCGTCTTACACCTCTGCTAACTTCTCCTGTCTACCTGTTGTGACCCACACCCAGCACTGCTCAGGCTGCAGGAGATTGTAGCCAACCCCTTTTCAGTCTCCCTCCTTGTCCTGCTCCCCAGAGCTTCCTTTGCTATGTTTGCTTAGGGGGAGCTCATCCAGAATGTCCTTTGTTTTTGACCAAGTGCCAGAGCTGCATTTCTCTGGCCTGTGTTTCTGGTTGCTGCTTGGGGTCACCTGTTGCGGGTGCCCAGGTGTGCCATGCTTTTGGAGAGATGGCTGTAGGAGTGCTTGGCAGGCTGTGAGGCTGTACTGCTGCCTCAGCTATAGGGTGGGGACCTCTCTGAAGCTCAGCTGAAGTTCCCCATGCAGGAAACCCCTTCCCACCACTTTCATTCTCCACTTCCATCTCTGCTTTGCTTGGCTCTGATAAAGAGCTCTGTGTTTCCCCCTAAACCTGAGCCCATGGCTTCAGCTCCCCTGGCTAGGAGGCACACTCTAGCCTCCTATTACAAGCCCCCTGAGACAGAAATTTATTTATTTATTTTATAGTGCTGGGGATTGAGCCCAGAGCTTTGCACAAGCTAGGAAAATGCTCTACCACTGAGGTATATCCCCAGATCTTGTTGTTGTTTTTGAGACAAGATTTCCCTAAGTTACCTAGGCTGGCCTCAAACATGTGGCCCTCCTAACTCAGCCTCCTCCATAGTAGGTCCATCTTTCTTGCTGAGAGGCCCCCTTGCATTCACCAGCATGACTTCTCATGTGATTCTTTGGAAGAAAAATGGGAGCCAGTCCCTAGTTTTGGCTTGCAAGGCTACTCCAGTGATAGGTTTTGTGGTGTCCCAGAGCCAGCAGGCTATGGGAGGAGGCCCATGTGGTTCCCAGGTTAGTAGGGAAAGATCCTGGTGTCATCTTTGGGCTCCTCAGCACCATGGCTTCCTGGGGAAGGTGGAGAAGGGTTTTGCTTTTGCTGTCTTGGGAAAAGTTGAATCTGTTTGGCAAAGGGGGAACAAAAATCCAGTTTGATATTTTTCTTTCAGCCTTTAACTTGGTTTGTCCCCATCACACTAAATATACTGCCGAGGAATGACAACTTGGAAATTGCTGCCACTGATTGATTTACTGACCACCTCTGCAACTGCCCTTTACAGTGATGGGTGCCCAGGTGGCAACTTCTCTTTGTGGTGATGGGTGCCAGGGTGATCTCAGGTGATCAATACTGGAAGCTAAGGCCGAGGTGCTGGTGGTGAAGGAAGCAGCTTCTGTGTGTGTGGTGAGGGAACAGAAAGAAACTGCAGACAAGCTCCCTTCCCTAACAGAACTTGGGACAGCATCCTCACCTGTCCCTTAGCCACGCCCTTCATCCCCCAGTACTCTAGCCCCTCCTCTCAGCCACTGTCTCCTCTGGGCTGCAGCCTTCTCACACACACTGCCCGGGGACTCCTAGCCTCTCTGCAGTGACTCTTGGGAATAGACTATGTTCTAGGACACCCAAGGCTAGAGGGTGTGCCCAAGCTGAGCCCCACACTGTGGTGTGTTTTAGGACTCACACCTCTCCTCCCATTTCTCTAAGAGAAGGGCATTTGCTGGCACTCCCATTGGAGCAGGGGGGTCTCTGATGGGAGAAGTAGTCTTATTAGGACACACATTGGACTGCCAGGTGTCTATCACCCTTTGCAAGCCTGAGCTTGGTTATATGTGGAGGTCAGAGGAAATAGGGCTGTGTTTTGAGGGGACTCCGGAAGGACAATCGTCCCTCTACTGTCCCTGGAGATCAGCCCCTCCTCCCTAATACCTGAAATCTCCTTGAGTCCTTCCCCGTGTCCTCTCCCCAGTTTCTGTTACGGGGGAAAGGCCCTGGGACATGAATCCCATTTACTTCCTGATACTTCATTCAGGATAACTTCACTGGCCGGAGCTGGAATCAGGGTTTGTTGGTGAAAATAGGTGGGGTGGGGCGGTGCACAGTGGTGTCTTGGGGGGGACCTTCTCCTGTACCTCACATTGGCCTAGGGTCATCCTATCTGATGTCCTACTCGGGCACTTCTGAGGAACTGTGTGTATGTCCTTGAACCATTTTGGAATCTCCCAAGTGTGGCTTCAACTTGAAAAGACAGTGGCCAAAGGGAGACATCGGATGAGGATGCTTGGGTGGAGGCTTGGGGTAGTGTTAGACACTTAGTAGGTCCTCAGGAAAGAGAGTTTCCCCTGTGAACTGTGACAGTTGGTGCAGGCTTGGGAGCCAGGGTGCTGAGGACACCTCGGTCTGGTCCTCTTGCCTTCCATGCCTTGGGCTCCCACCTATGATGTGGGGTCATGTCAGGACTTACTGCACATCACTGGGACGAAATGAGCTGTGGGTCAGGGCTGGGCACAGTGTCCCACGATCGTCTCAGGCAGTGAGTACAACGCACACCCATGAGCGATGTTTTCAGCAGGTGTGGAGGCTGCCTGTTGGGTGTTGCCTCCAGTGCTGCTTCCTGCTGCACACTGCTCCCATGGAGAGGCTCAGGCTGATGGAGCCCCGCACACCTGTGGGTCCTCCCTCCCTGGGGCGCTGCCTGGAGTGGCAGTGGCTCAGGGATCTGAGGGGTTGGGGTAACCTGGAGGAGCTCTAGCCAGGGAGGCATCCAAACCAAGAACATGGCAGGCACTGGGCACCAGGTATCCATGCACATCAGGAGTAGTTGGGTTGTTCAAAAGCCACAGTGCTGGCACTATGGGGCAAACCCCAGCCCGCTGCAGTGTGCACTGGTCTGTGGTGCCCAGGCCCCTCCCATAGTCATCCCCTTGAAGTAGCTGGCTTCCTGGCTGGGATGCCACAGAGCACGGGCCCCGCTATCGGAAAGTCTGTTTGGAAGTCTCAGTGCAGTAGTGTGGTCCAGGGCCTTGGGGCTTGCCAGCCCCAGAGACTCGGGCAGCCTGCCCCCTCCCTTCATGCTGGCAAAGCCCGGGGATCAGTGGCCTGCCTGCCTGCTAGTGCTGGGTGTCCTCCAAGGAGTACAGGGGCAGATCCAAGGGCACCCAGCCGTGCCTTTCACTCTCCCCAGCCAAGGGAGATTTGGACGGGGCTCCCTCCTCACCATTTCACTTTCAAAAGTGGCCGCTCTGGGTGAGCACGAATGGTGGAATTAGTTCACACTCTCATCTGGCAGATGCCAGTGCCGGGCAGTGGTGTCCAGTGAAGAACATGCCTGTGGCATGGGGGACAGATGCAGACCGGCACTGTCAGTGTGTGATGAGAGGGAAGAACAGAGTGCAGCCAGAGCAGCGAGGGGGCAGCAGCTGATTGCCTGATGGGAAGATTTCTTTGAGGATGGAGCATATCACCTGGGCTTTGAAGGATGCAGAGAGTTTACCAGGAGAGAAGTGAAAAGGCAGGGGAAACAGCACAGACCAGGCCCCCTAGTACTTAGTGTTCTTGGTGAGTCTGGGGAATATTGGAAAGTCCTGGGATGCTGAAGTATGGGGCAGAGGCTAGGAAAGGGCTTGGGCACCAAGTCTGGATTTCAGGAGCAGAGGGATTCCTAGACTCAGAGCCCAAGTCTGAGTTTCAGGAGCAGAGGGATTCTTAGACTCGGAGCCCACGGGACTCGGCGGGCTTACTTATCACCATCACGATTATTTCTGTGCTTACCCCTGGCAGGGGGGCTTCCCCTTCTCCATTTGCTCACCTACAGTGGGGTGTCTTGACACCCCCTGCCCTGCCCTGCGCTTCCTGGATCTGTTGTCTCGGGTCCTGGTCCTGCTTACCTCTGGTGCAGCTCCCTCCTTGCGGCAAGCCCGGACCTGCTCCAGGCCTCTGTAGGACCCATAGCCCAGTTCCCCTGAAGGCATCTCCGGACCCTGTGGACCAGCCCCAGTGGCTTTCAATCCATGTCCATATTTCCGACCCCCTCTGGACAAGAAGAACCACACTTGAGGGGGACCTCAGAACACAGGTGCTCTGTCTCAGGAGCTCCCCATGTGGGGTTCTGCTCAGTCCTGGCCTCGCCATTGTGCAGGTGAGGAAGGATATTGAGCCCCTTGCTCACCATGCTGTTGGCAGGAGAACTAGGGTTTGAACAAGGTTTGTCCTGAGTCTACAGGGGAAGCCCTTCAGCCACCCTGCCCTCTGCAAGGTCCTCAGTATGGCTGTCAGCTCGACATTGCAAGTGGACGCTGAAACTGAGGAGGAGGAGTGGGGGTTCCCAATATCCCAGCGCTTCAGCTTCTTCCCTGGCAGCTAGGCTGTCTCTGTGTCTTCCTTCCTACCAGGGTGGGGAATAGGAAATAGGCCCATGCCAAGTCTGGGTATGAGGGGCAGGGCAGCAGGGTGGCTCCCTGTAAGCCCAGTGTTGCAGATGGCCTGCTTTCTGAGTCTCTGCCTGCTGCCCCTGCTTCTCCTTCCCGAGCTGGACGGTCTGCTCTGATTAGCACGCTGACGTCAGGAATCCATGTCACCTTTGGTCTCCCCTCAGCCTGGCAGCTGTGATGTATCGTTTTGGATGTGTCCCTGCCTTGCTACAGAGGGCTGAGGCCAGTGGGAAGAGAGGGATTATGTTGTTTGCATCTGGCTGCGGCCACCTCCCCAGCCCTGTCCAGCTGTTCCCCATTCTCCGCTGCCAAGTGGCAGATGCTGGGGCGAGGTCAGCCTGGGAGCTGGGGACCTGCCTGTCAGCTTCACGTGAATGTCTTCAAGGCTATTTCTAGCCTTGCCATTATCCCAACGGCTTCAAGCAATAAATATAGACATGGATTGAAAAGCCCCAGTGGCAGGCAGGCGGGCAGGCAGGCAGCACTGGGGAGTGTGTGGACGGGGGCTTGGCTATAAATAAGCCTGCTGGAACACCTCCCTACCATGCCACCGCTGCAGGGCTGGCGTGCGCGTGTGCTCCAAGAGGCTCTGCCCTGCTAACTCCCTGCCAGCACATGCTTAGGCCTTAGGGTCAAGGGGAGAGGTGAGGTGGGGGAGGGAGGTGCTGCCACTCCCCAGGGGCCTTGGACCACAGCAGGGTGGGGCTGCTGAGGTCTTTCTCCCTAGGGAGTGGCAGGGGGGTCCAGCTGGAGTCCTGGGACAGCCATGTGAGGGAAAGTGTGGAGAACGTGGTCCTCCTTGCTCCCTGGGTATCACTTGCTGCAGAGGGGCTGGGTAGACAGGAGTGGCAGGTCTCGCCTGTGGCCTTTACAGGCTTTGTGCTGGTGGCTTTTTTTTGGCCTCTGCCCCGCCTAGATCCAGACCGCTGAGGAGAGCACAGCTTTGTTTGTGTTCTGGTCCCCAGTCCTACAGACAGGCTCCAGGCTGGCCCGCCTGGGGCTCTTGTTTAGGCTAGAGTTGCAGGGACAGGGGTTCCAGATGTCCTCGGCCCACAGCCAGCTCCTTCCCCACCCCCTGCCCCTTCCTCAGCCTTCCCTTCCTCCTTGCCTTCCTGGATGTCCTTTTGTTTTTTTCTCCTGGTGCTTGCCCCCTCCCATCTTTCCTCTGTCTGTTCCTAGCTGCAAGCAGATACCTGGGGCTGCACTGGGTGAGGGAGGAACAGAACCCACACCCTAAAGACGCTTCTTCTGGAAGAAGTCGGTAAGCTGGCAAGGATCCCAGGGACTCACCACAAATGAAAGGGTGTTGCTTTGCAACAGTTTGAGGGAAGTAGTGTCCTGTGAGGCCAGTCTCCTGCAGCCTCAGTTAACATGAATGTACAAGCCAGGCCTGGCTTTGAGGAGGAATGTCATGGATGAATGTGTGACCCTTCACAGAGAGAGGGCTGCCCTTGTGTGAGAGCACTACTGACCTCTCAGAGAAGGGCTCTGTGCCCCTCCCCCATGCTTTAGGGCTTCAGAGGACAAAGGGAACCAAAAGACCACTTGGCCTTGTGAACAGACAGCACATGTACAGACCTGAGTGTGGTCTCTGGGCTCACAGCCTTGCAAGGTGAACCAGGGCTGGCTCCGTCTCAAGGAGCCCATGGGCCACTAGAGGGGACAGAGCTACAGGCAGTGGTGATGCCCATGATAGTGCCAGGCCCCATGGGAGTGGGAGGGGGTCTCCTGTGCCCAGGAATGCCAGGTTCACTCAACACAGAGGAAAGTTTGGATGTAAGCAAGGGAGAGCATCCGGGCAAAGGCCCCAGCCTATGCAAAGGACCAGGGGCAGTGGAGGGAGGTGGCACAGGCTCCCATCCATGACAGACAGCCAGGTTGGGTGCTGCACTGGAGAGGCTGAGCTGAGGGAAGGGCAGAAGCATCTTGTGTGTAGGTTAAGGAGCTCAGACGTTGTTTTGGAATCTAGGTTGGGGGTGAGAGGCTTCCATAGAGGAGTAACACACCCCGATGTGGATATTAGAAGTTTGTCTTGATTTCATGAGGGTGACAGGTCGGAGCTGGCGGTTGGGTGGGAGCCAGGCTGGTGACAGCATCATGATGCCTTGCTCTGTCGAGTACCTGAAAGGTTTTGCTTTTCATGGGGCCTGCAAAGCTGGGGTGTGCACGTGGATGCGAGCCCAAGAGATGATTATTTCTAAAGATGACAGTGCTGAGCAACTGTCAGCAGGAGCTGGCGAGGGGCCTGTGCTAAGCATGGAGCTGTCAGCTCCTATTTTCTTGGTTCTCCTCGTCACTGGAGGGGTGACTTTGTCCAGCAAGCTTGGCCCTTGCCAGTAGCTGGGTCTGGAGCAGAGATAATGGAATCCCCCAGGACCAGCCCAGGGCTGCATCGCCAAGAGCCCTGATGCAGTGCTGCACAGGCCGTGTGCTGAGAGGGCTCTTGAGTCTTGCCTACCCCAATGCCAGTGCTGTGCCTGGAGCTCCGGCATCCATAGGAAAGTGAGGAAGCCAATGTGTGGTGTGAGGGATGCGTAAACATGTCTGTTCACAGGAACCACAGAACCCAGGAGTTAGTCTGGCTGCATAAATATTTTCATGTATTTGGTTCTGCGGGTGTGGACTGATAAATAGAGTGAGGGAAGGAGGGCCTGGGTGGCTGTCATCTCTCCCTGGGGACAAGTGGCGTTTGTGAAGAACACAGCAGGAGAAGTTGCAGGGCCACTGTTTCAGATGTTAAAGCTGGAGCAGAGGCTTATACTGGTTCCTCAGTCCTGGGCCTCCTTTCTCAGATGAGGAAACTGGTAGCTGGAAGAGGGGAGGGGACACAGGTCCAGAGGCATACATGGGACTCCGCAGAACCTGGTCTTTTTTTTTCCCCAGTAGTCGGGATTGAACCCAGGGTCTTTGTACTAAGCTTTGTTTTGAGATAAGGTCTAAGTCACTAAGTTGCCCAGGCTGGGCTCAAACTTGCCATCTTCCCACCTCAGCCTCCCAGGATGCTGAGATTATAGGGGTTATAGGCACCTGCCATTGTGTCAAGTTTCAGCAGCACTTCAAAAGAGATGGTGACATGGAAGGGGAACCAAGGCTCAAAAAGGCCATGACTGCAAGGCCACAGAGCTGGTACCCAGCCCCACCTCCTGCCTGCTTGGCCCCATTGTCCCCCTAGGGGTGTGTTGCAGGCCACCAGGGGCAATGGGAAGGGGTCTATGCTAGAGGCCAGTGTCCAGCTGGACAACCTGACAAGCCACTGTGGGCTCAGCTTCCCCTCTGTCGGGGAGCTGAGCGCGTGGCCCAGGCCAGTGTTTGCAGCACTATGTGTGTTGCTGGACTTCTTCGTTGGGCACTTTCAGGTGTCTGAGGGCGGGGCCTGTGCTATCGCCAGAGGGTTGGGGGATACTGAGGGGAAACTTGCATTTCTTCCTCTTGTCCTTCCTTTGGTCTGCAGAGCCTCAGGCTTAGGGATGGCCTCATTTCCCTCTGGGATAGAGGGAGAGGAGCCTGTCTCACTGGGTGCTTGCTGGGGCCCACTGTAGATGAATGTGTGGTCACCTCCTCACAAGTTGCCATCCCATCACACCTCTCCCCCAGACCTCACCTTCGGGAGGTTGAGGCTGACCAGAGGGCACTACACCATTTCAGGAGTGTGTGGTCAGCCTTTGATGCATCTATGCAGATGAGGGTGGTGATTTATGATGGTGGGCGGGGGAATTCCTCCAACTGCCAGGTTCCCAGATTCTTGGTTTTCTGGCTGGGGCTCGAACAGCTGTTTGAATACCATCCACTGAGGACTCGCCAGCTTTCCCAGGCCTGCCCAGATGAGAGAGACCTCAGTGTGCTATGTGTCAGCCAGATGTTCGGATTCCAAACCAAACTGCAGGCTCAACGGTGTGGCCAGGCTCAACCTCAGGCCTGCCAGGTGAGGATGTGAGGCCTTTCTGGAGCTGGCCCAGATTGCCTCCCCTGGGAAGCCTGGACTGGCTTCTTAGGGCTCCAGCCTCCCTGGACACTTCAGCTTCTTCCCCTTGAACTGTTGCTGAGCTGAGGCCATCTTCTACACCAAGGTCAGCCCAGCTAGTGAGGCCGGAAGAAGGCACGTACTTCTGAGATGAGTCAGCCAGCTTGGCTGGCCGGCAGCTCCATAGCAGAAGCTTGTGACCCCACAATGTGGCGGAAGCCACTACTGTGCCCAGTGAGCCTCAATGTCTGGCGGCGCTTTGTGTCTGCACAGCCGAGCCCAACCCTCTCATGTAGCAGCTGCAGCTGCATGGGGCCAGCCCAAGAGTCTCTTGCTTAGATCCCTGGCTTTGTCCCTGAGACCAGGCCTGATCTCAGAATTGTAGGTGGGAGTGCCTCTGCCAGCTTGGTGTCATTTCAGGTTCTCAGAGGAGTCCTATTGACCAGCAGAAGCCCTATCTGACCACCACTTCCCAGCTGGCAAGACTTGGATGCCCCGAGCTAGTAGGAAGTACCTGGGACCCGACAAGGAACAATAGCTGTGTTCCTTGTTTCTGTGAGGATGGTGGTTGTTTGTTGGTCCTGCTCTCTTACAGATAAGAAGCACCCTCTCTCTGGCAGTCCGGTTCCTTCACAATCCAATTGGATGTCTGTATTTTGCTGCCTTTGGTCTCAAAAAGGATAGGAGCATTCAAAGATGCAGACAGTATGTTCTGCCTGGGCCGTGGCCCATCTGCCAGGGTCTCTGGCTCCACTGTGGTTCTTCAGGGCTGTGTCTTCCCCTATTCTCCTACCCAGGCTGGCCTGGAGTTGGTGCTTCAGAGCTGAGGCTGTGAGCTGCAAATGAACCTGTCTGTGGAGGGTTTCAGAGCAGCAGGGGAGGGAGCACAGGCCTGGGGGATTCCACTTACTAAAGAAGTGGAATCATTTCTTCCTCTTACTTTAGTAAGTCACAGATGGTTGTTAGGGCTTGTGTCCTGCATTTTAAGATAGGCCTTGTTGAGATTTAGTTCATATACCAAACAGTTCACAAACTCAAACCATTGAATTCACGAATGTTCACAGTTGGGCAACCATCATGACAATCAGCACATTTCCATCGCTTCAAAGAGGAACCTGGAGACGTTATCTCGCATTCTCCCCAAGCACCTAGGTCAGGGCAGCCGCTAGTCTACTGTTTTTCCCTATGGATTCGCCTATACTGGAATTTCACCAAAATGGGATCCTGTAACATGTGACCTAAAAGGGTCCAGTTGGCCTGATGTCTTCAAGTTCATTCATTTTGTACAATGGATCAGAACTTCATTCTTTTTTATGGTGGAGTCACATTCTGTCATAAGGCTAAGACACATCTGATCAGTGCCTTCTTAAAGGGTGACTTTCCATCTTAAATGTAGTTCTGAGTTGGCAAGGGAATGAGGGACAGTGCAGTGGTGATGTCAACAGTAGAAACTTAGCTTCCAGGAGGAGTCCGGGGCCAGAGGAGAGGTTGAGCTGGGAAGTGATGTCTGAGTAGCCACTTAGGAGGGAGAGGGAATGGAGCAGACCTAAAAGGGACGGATCTCTCCCAGATTTGCGGGCAGCCCTTTTCTCTTTCAGAGACAGGGGAGGGGAGTGGAGGGCTCTGCCAAGGCATGTGTGCCTCTGCTGGATGCCTCTGCCTGTGGAGGCTGCTGGTCCCAAAACCCTGGGTCCCTTCCATGCCTGACTTAAGGGGCAGATCTGAGGCCTGGAGTAGCTGAGCATCATAGATACGGAAACACCCAAGATTAGAGCCAGCCTGATTGATAACAGCTGGGGACTAGGCTGAGGGCAGTTAAATATTTGATTCTGCTCTGATGGTCTGTCTTTTCAAACAGCCACGCAGTCCTATTTATGTTGTGGTGTGGCAGGGCTTTCTGGAGAGTGGAGTCCTTTTATAAAAGAACGACCCATCTGTGGGGCCACACCAGAACTACAGCTGGTTCTGCAAGCATTCCAGATGGGGCTGGGCTTACCACCCAGCACTCAAGGGCAGGGCACCCAGGGTCCCTCAGGTTCCAAAATAGTGAGAAAGCACTGTGATTTTCCCCTGTGCAGGTCCCTTGAGGGAGTCTTGCACATTTCACTTCCCCCTGCCATAGCCTACAGGGGTGGTCTCTGGCTGGAGAGGGCGGGCACTTCTGAGGATGCAGCTTCTCTATGTAACTGGCACCTGGAGAGGAGGCCTGTCTTCTATGGGGGAATTCAGCCTGGCCCCTGTAGTCCATGGGTGGACAATAGGGAGTTGCCGGCCCTCTGTGAATCAGCCAGGGTATCATAGTTGGCACTGTCTCTTCAGAACCACTGGCAAAGCTGACCTCAGAGCTTGTTTTGCATGGGGCATCAGCACCTTGGGGAACTGGAGTTGGTCCTGAGGGTGGATGGTAAGGGGACTTCCGTCTCCACTTCTGACCCCTGCCTTCCCCCACCAAGGCCTGTGCAAGCCAGGTGGAAACAGCATCAGGAGTCCTGAAGCCCTAGATGGAGAGGTTAGTTAGGTTGCAGGCTTCATTGCTTTTTTCTCCTTGTCTGTAGTGGTGAGAACCACGGGGAGGACATGATGAGACTCACTCAGGGTTTACTGCAGGACCAGGAGGTGCTAGCAGCTGGCAGGATGGACGCATTTCTCACCTAGGCCCTGCACATTCAAGGCACTGTGAACTGTACTCCCCATGCGGCAGCATCTGCAGCACAGACCGCTTAGGTGCCCTGCACAGGGGTCCACCTAATGAAGTGGCTGGAGGACCGGGATCCTGCCGTGAAGTCAGGCACCTCGGCAGGAGGCAAGGCGGCAGACTGAGAGAGGGGAGCCCCTTGCTGTTTCTGTAAGGCCACCAGCAGTCAGGTGGCCTGGTCCTGGCAACGAGGACATGGCCGTGTAAGTGGCCCAACCGCATGCCACTTCTCCCAGCTGCCCATCTGCTGGATGCACACACCGTCTCCTCATACTTCACTCGCTACCAGTTGTTCTGTCTGCCAAGGAAGCTAGCAGGAGGCTCAGGCCAGTGGGGACCTGCAGGAGCCTCACTGTCTGTGGGGGATGAGGGCAAATGAAGATGGGAGCTTCTCATTGTGCTGGAGCAGCCACTGATTTCTGCTGTTTGTCTGTGTGGCCATGCAGGCTGTGTCTCTGTGGCCTTGTCTTATCTTTGAGCAGTCCCAGGAAGTGGGTGCCAGTGACCTATTTCATTTTGCAGATGAGGAAGTGCAGAGAGAGGCCGTGACTGGACCAGACATTGCAGGCCTGGCCTTTGGCTCTCTTTGAAGGCCATGCTGCCCATGGGTTGTCTGAAGCTCACTGGGCAGGACTGGACCCTGGCTGGTCTTTAACTACATGTGCCACCTGGGACAGTTTCCTCTCCTGGGAGTGGCGAGTGAGGATGAAATGCTGCCTCTGAGGGCTGCCTCAGGGGTGTAAGGAAAGAGTCTAGGTCCTGGGCCAGGAGCACCTTCCACTTGGAGGCAGAGGTGTCAGGATGGGCCCAGTTTCTTGCCTCTGTGGCCACACCCTCTGCCATCCCTCCCATTCAGAATGTATCTGCGGGATGTGAGAAATGACAGTGTGACTTCCAAGACAGTATGGTTTCAGCTGTCCTTTCTCTTGGGTCATTCACTATGGGAAGGCAGCTACTATCTTGTGAGGACACTTAGGCTGCTCCTGGGAAAGGTCCGGAAAGGTGGGAAGAACAGGGACAGCTCTTTTGCAGAAAGCCTGCACTAGTTTATCTGTCACATGAGTGAGTTCATCAGAAGTGAGCTCACATCTTCTTCCTAGCCTGCCCTTACTAAGGGCGAGGCAAGAGGATCACAAATTCCAGCTCAGGGGCTGGGGATATAGCTCAGTGGAATAAGCGCTTGCCTAGCAAGCGCAGGGTCCTGAGTTCAATCCCCAGTACCGCAAAAAAAAAAAAATTCCAGCTCAGCCACCATGCAATTTGGTGACACCTTGTCTCAAAAAAAGAAAAAAGAGAGAGAGAGAGTACAGCTACACTGAAAGTATAGCTCAGTGTGAAGGTCTAATCTCCAATACTTGGGGGGAAAAAAGGCTTGTTTCAGCACCAGCTTCCTGATCCAAGAAGTGTCATGAAATAATAAATGTTTCTTGTTTTGTACCACTGAATTTTAGGGTAATTTGTTATGCAGCCATAGCTGATCCATATGGATCTCTGTGAATGTCAGGCTCCTTTCCACTGCACCATCAAGTTGTCTCTGTGGGGCATAGCTCACTTTCTTTCCACTGGTTGCAAAGATGCCCGTGCTGGCTCTGACTCACACTTGCAGGTCTCAGTGGGCCTTTTGTAGGGAACTGGTTTGTCATACCACATCCCCAAAGGCTCCTCTTCTTCCTTGCTGTAGGGGGCCATCAGCAGCCTTTGGCCAGAGTGTGAGGGCTGGACTCAGTCTGCTCTGACACAGTAGAGGAGCAGGCATTTCTCTGGCTTTGTTTGCCTGAGTGGCCATGGTGGAGGGTACAGCGGGGATGTGCAGGACACGTTTTTGGTCTGAATGTGGAGTAAAAAGTCTCGTCCGCCAACTTTTCTGTCTCTTTCCTTGCCTCAGTCTTCTAGACCACCTGCAACCCTGGGGCTTGGTTCCTTTGCTAACTGCAGGGCTCCATCCCCCACTGCAGGAAGAAGGATCTCAGCAGTTGAGCTGCATAAAGGGGAAGTAAACAACTAGACACTGAGACCTTGTAGAGCCTCCTTGTCAGCCTCACTGGAGAGGGAGGGGTGATTTCTGTTGGTCACTGTCTCCTTCTCGCTCATACTAGGAACCTAAGGGAGGTGAGCCCCCCTGCCCTCGGGCTCTCCCAGGTCCCTGCTGCCACTGACAGTCTGAAGATGGACAGGATCCAGATAGTGCAGCATGGGTGCCTTGGTTTGCAGAGCACCAGAACACTGCTCCTAAGTAAACGTGTGGCTATCTTTGGGCCTTTTTGTATGTGTTCCTCATTTCCTTAACCACTGTTTTAAATACCTGCTGCTTTCAGGCAGTGGAGTTACCAAAATTAATTAGAGAAAGTTTCCATCCTTGGTTATTAATTAGCAGGGCAAATGGGCATATAAATAGTAGATAAAGGTGCAAAAAGAAATAAAAAATAAAATCTGAGTGTGGTGGCATGTGTCTGTAATCCTGGCACTCTACGAGGCTGAGGCAGGAAGATGACAAGTTTGAGTCTAGTGTGGGCAATTTAGCAACTTACTGAGACCTGGTCTCAAAAAATGAAAAAAGGGCTGAGGATATAGCTCAGTGCACAGGTGCTGGGTTTAGTCCTGTGCACCATTAAGCAATAGTGGCTAAATACTGTGTGCTTTAATGACTGGACTAGGGCTTGGCGAGGGGCACAGATTGAGACCTCAAGGGCAGCCTGGAGAGGGCATTTCTGGAGGAGGCACCATCAGCACAAAGGCGGCATAGCACGATCCCTGGGGATTTCTGAGTTCTCATTGCCATGCTTCATGCCCACATTTGACCTTAGGATCTGCTCAAATGGCATCAGGATTCATGGTTCATAAGCATGCCCCTCTCCCCAGCCCCTTTCCAACAGTGACCTTTCCCCTTGAACTTGAAAGTGTGCAGAATCACCTTCTGACTATCACCTATAACACTATCTGGGTCTGGGGCTTTGTGGGGAGGGGGAATCTTTGATTACTACTTTATTTCGTACTTATTTATTTAAACCCTCTGTGTCTTATTTCACCAATCCCCAAAAGCCACTGTCACCCCTGTCCTCATTCTACTTCTAGGGGAAGGGACTAGAGAGACATTGGAGTGGTAGTGGGTTTTGGAGAAGGCTTGTGTGTGGATGCCTCAGTAAACCTGGGGAGCAAGTCCTGGGCTATCCAGGAAAGAGCAGCAGAAACAAAGGCCTGGAAGCAGAGGTGTGCTTGGCAAGTTTGAGGAACAGTGAGGCAGGAACAGAACAACACCAGTGTGGTAATGAGAGACAGTGGTGTGGGATCAGGGCTGTAAGGTCTCAGCAAAGACTGTTAACCCCATCATAAGTGTGAAGGGAATTGAGGGAGGGTTTTGAGATGGAGGAGCTTTCCAGTGACAGTTGGAGAGGAAGGAAGGGTCAGTAAGAACTTCTGTGTTGAAGTGGCCTAGTTGTCAGCTAAGATGTGTGCAGGATTTTATGAACTTGCTGGGGGGGCAGTGTAGATCTGCAGCTTGGGTTGAAAGCAACCTGACCTTCACCCGTGCATACAGACCCCTCCCCGCAAGTACAGGTCCCCCACATGCGGCCCCTGGAAGGGTCTGAGCCTCCAGGTGTTCTCAGGTCTGAGGGGCTAGGGAAGACCTCATATTGTAAGCCAGGATGTGGATATCTTTTCCCTCCAGCACCCACCCTGGCTCTGAGGGAGTTAATTGCACACTTGGGTGCTGACCAAAGCAACTGGCCAGCAGAACAAAGCCTGAAGGTCTCAGCCTGACCTTGCATACTCTCAAGATATACCAGGCCTGTCCAGACCTCCTGTGGGTTTCCCTAAGGGACCTGCACCACGCCCTTCCCCTCCATCTTCCAGATGTCAGGACTGCGGAAGCAGCTGAGACCTGCCTCTGCCTGCCTGCAGCTCCTCGCCGTGCCTTCCTCCCTCCCTCCTCTTCTACACTTCTCTCATGACGCCACCCTGTGCAAGAGTGGTGGCCAGGCCTGGGCCGGGGCCACATGACCAGAGTTCCAATCCAGGCCTTGCCAGCTCCTTGCTGGGTGCAACTCTGCTTCCCTGTGCTTCACGTGCAAAACCAGGACAGAATGACTGGATCGGTCTATTTGCATGCTTCCAGCCGTACCTGCAGTCTGGGCCTCCCCTGCCTCCAGAGCAGCCGTGAGTGATTAGTGTTGCATGATCTCTTCTGGGCGCTTTCTCGGGTGGCTGCCCTGCTCCTCTCAGGAGGGACATTCCTACACATGGGAGATTTTAATCACAGCCCACTTACCGTCCCATTTATTTATCCATGTGACCGTGTCTGAGCTGTGTGGGACACAAGGTGCATCATCCGTGTAGTCCTCCTCAAAGCCCACAAGACAGGGACTCTTTCCACCCTCATTTGGTAGAAGAGAAAACAGGCTTTGGGAGTTAAGGAACTTGGCCAGGCCCTCTGGTTGGTAAAGGATGGAGCTGGGCCTGCCTGCCCTCCCTGGAGCAGCTTCCCTCCCACTACAGGAGCATAAAGCTGCTGGCTCATCCTGGCACAGGCTTTTGGTTTCCTGTCCTTGCTCTTCACTCCTCTCTCTGGCCCAGTCATCTCCTGCATCTTTCGCATAGTAGATGGGCAGAGAACTCTGTAAAAACCTAAATACATATGGGAAGCAAGTTCTGCAGCATCGGGGGTAGTGCATTCTGGGAACAAAACAGGCAGGTGCAAAGGCCCAGAGGTACCTCCAGGGAAGGTGTCCCCCCGAAACTTCTCAACCTCTGCCCACCCTTTGCTATTTGGCAGGCCCCCGGGATGGCAGAACCCTGGCTGCATGACACTGGCTAATGTGAGGAGCCTTTCTCTGAAGATCCCTGGGTTTTCATGTGACAAGAGGACCCAGGAGCTCCTGAGCTATATGGTAGGAACCGAGACCTGCCTGGAATTGGGGCAGGCTGCAAAGGGTCCAGCCACAGGCACCAAGAACTTGTCAGCCACTCCTGTGTCTTCAAAAAGCACTTTGGAGCATGGGCCTTTGTTTCTTGTTGTATTTTTTATAGTGGTAAAATACATATAGCATAAAATTCACTAGCTGTCATGTGTAAGTGCCCGAGGCAGGGCAGTGCGTGTGTTTACTGTGCTATGCAACTTCTCCCCATCCTTTTGCTGGATTTTCCATCTTCCAGCCAGAAGCTGTACCTATTTAAATAACACTTCCTGGCCTCCCCGTGCCCACTGGTGATCTCTCTTGTATGCTCCTCTCTTGTGAATTTGCCTGTTACAGACATGGGGTATGAATGGAGTCCTGTCCTGCCTGCCTCCGCCATGGCAGGTGGTAATCACATGTGCTATTCCTGCTGAGACTCCTTAGCTAACCTGTTTTCAATTTCCCAGACAGGTGTGCCTGGAGACTGAGGACCCAACCCACATGTAATGAATGCCCTGTGGTGTTGGCCCTCAGGGTGGTTAGGTGCCTGTTGGCTGTCCTCCCTCCTTTTCCCATCTGTGAAATGGCTCTCCAGCACCCACTGCAAGGATTATCTTTGGTTCACTTGAGCCAGCTTCCCAAAGCCAGGTTGGAGCAGACTCTTACGTGCTGTGTGAATGGGGAAGGAGGGAGTGAGGAGCTGTGCAGTGCTTCTTAAACTGTAGAGTTTTTTAAATTTATTAAAAATTAATTGAGGGGCGTTGATGTATCTGGACTTAAGAGGAGTTGACAGGTCATGTGGTCTCTGAAAGCACAAGGCTGGTAATCCGTTTAAAAAAGCATTTTCTTCTTCTTTTTAATTTAATGGAGGAAATCATTAGCTGGGAAATTGGTAGAACTGATTTATTCCTGTTTTGGGGAGGGGGAGTGGAAGAGAAAATCTACTTTAATTGCTGCTTGTTCTGGAAATATGTCAGCCACATAGTCCATCAGCTGAGTCTGGCATGGGTGGAGGCAGTGGACGGAACTTTCTCCCCAGCATACCACGCCATAGAGGCGCGGAGCGGCTGCTTGGGGTCCAGGTGGTGGTGACCTTCTTCACAGTGGCAAACCTTTCCAGCTCCCTGGCCCCCAAGTTCCTCTCCAGCAGACTAAGTGAGTGCCTGGTTCTGGTGGGGGTGGGGGTCCTGGAGATCCCAGAGGCAGTTCTTGTTCTCAGGAAAGCAGGAACAGGACCCCCATCTGGGAAAAAGGACTACGTGCTTCTGGGGCTTCATCCGGTTCCAAGGGGAGGCAACTGGGTTCACCCTAAAAATAACCCACAATGCAAACAACTTCAATGTGCAAATGTTTTCATATCTGTGGGCCAGACAATTTAAAGGTACAGCTGTTTTCCACTTTCCCAATCTGTCTGCTTTTTATGAAACGGAGGACTTTTTGGTGACCTGGGCCCTTCTGGGATCACCATCCTCCCTGACTGAGGTCCACCCAATGGGCACTCCAAGTCTGGCAGGGCACGAGACACCTGTCAAGAGCCAGGCCTGGCCTAGTTTGGTCCCTGCCCTCAGGTTTGCTGGATGCTGATGTGGGGTCCACCTGGCTTTAATTTACAAAGTTCCTCCAACTCAGAAAAATGGGCAAAGGCTTCTCAGAGAAGGCAACTATAAATAGCCAGGCAGGATGTGGAGAAGGTGAGACCGCCAAGGTTGTGGCCTAGCTCCCCAGCAGGACTGCAGGGCCAGCCCCCAGGCTCTTGAATGTCCGCCAGGCTGCTGCCCTTCCGGCACTAGCCTCAGGCTCTGTGGGCGGAATCTTGTGCTCAGGCACTTCCTGGCCCCTGGCTCTCACTGCTACATTGTGCGTTAGCGGCTGCTGCCCTGTGACTCCCAGGTGTTTACGTTGAGGCTGGGGCCTCTTATCTGCCCATGAATAATGCTCCACAGAGAGGCCAGTCTGAGGGAAACTGCCTGAAGCAGAGAAGCCCAGCACCAAGTAGGGCTCCAGGCACCTTCACGGATGCTGGGCCTGGGGCTTCAGGGTGAGGGCTCTGCTGTAGGCCAGGGCCAGGAATTAGTCTGCAAGAGGTGCTTGCGGACCCAGGAAGTACTATGCTCTAGATTCTGCCCCCATTCATTCATCTATCCATCCGCCCCTTCGTCTGTTCATCTACCCACCTATTCATCCACCCATTCGTTCATGCCTCTGCCTGCGTGTGCGGGCATGCGTCCGCTCCTCCGTCTAGCTACTCATTTCTCCACCCATCCATGTACCTTGCCACGCGTTCATTCATCTGTCCTTCCATCCCATCATTCAGAAGCTTCGCTCAGTGCCTGCTGTGTCTGGTGGTCTTCCAGGCCCTGGGAACACAGCAGTGAATACTTTGACCCTAAATCGTGCCCCACGGAGTCTCTATTCAAGTCCAACAGGCAGGCCACTTAAAAAAAGAACATGCTACAACACGGGCGAAGGGGAAAGACATGCTAATTGAAAGAAGCCCGACACAGAAGGACAGATGCTGATCATACCATGAGGTACAGGAGCCAAATGCACCGAGACAGAAAGTGGACCAGTGGGTTCCAGGTCATGGGGGAGTTTGTGTTTAATGGGTACAGTTTTGGTTTGGGAAGGTAAATTCTGAGATGATGGTGAGGGTTGCCCAGCAAAGAGAATGTACCTAACGCCACCGAACTGTACACTTCAAAACAGTCTGGGAGGTAAGTGCTATGTTATATGTCTACCAGCGTTTAACTAAAGAAGAGAAGAAGAAAGAAACATACACAGTGTATTAGATAAGGACTCACGCTCTGAGAAAAATGGAGTTGAGGGAGTGCCAGAGTTGGGGTCAGAGTTAAATTTTAAGGAGGGCCCTCATGAGAAGGGGAACCTGAGCACAAACGGAGTTCACACTTGACATCCATCTCAGTGTCAGAAGGGGACTGGTTCTGCCGGTACCAGAATGTTCAAGCCTCTTACATGAAGCAGTATAGTATTTACATATAACCTGTGCCATCTCCAGATTACCCATAATACCCACAACAATGGCAATTCTATTTAAATAGCTGTTACACTATATTGTTTAGAAACAATGACAAGAAAAAATCTGAACATGTTCAGTGCTGATGCTATTTTTTATGAATACATAAAATCTGTGGTTGGTTGAACTTTTGGACTTAGAAACCACAGGTACTGAGGTCTGGCTGTGCTTTGTAGTCAGGTGTTTCCATCTCCCCTGTTTATCTGGAGCCCTCTTATAGCTCTCTTAGCACAACTTCTTCCCCTGCCAGTTGGGTTCAGGTGGTTGAGGACAGGAGACGGATGGTTGGCTTTGTTTTCAGATCTAGTTCTTGGCCTGCCTGGCATGGGTTTGAGTGCTGGAGGCCCCAGGAGGATGCAGGGTTATGTAGCCCCTATCTTCCCCATGCAAGCTGAGAGTCTCAGGCTGAACCCAGACCCAGTGCTATAATTGCCTTGCTGTGTGATCCAGAAAGGACACTTCCTTTTTTGGGTGTGGGACTTTCATCTGCAGAGGGAGAACCCTGGGGCAGAGTCTGCTTTGCATCTAGGTACAGCCTAGCCACACCATAGGGACTTTGGGAGCAGCATCACTCACCCTAGATCCAAGGACCTTCTGCACATCTTCATGCAGGCTTCTGCCACCACACTGGGGCCAAGGCGGGAGTTCTAACCCTGCAGCCCCTGTGCAGACATTCCAGGAGTTGCTGGGGGAGATGGGAAGGGGGGTTCTAGAACAGGACAGAGAGCAAGGTCCTAGGTTCAGACACCCTTGTCATTATGGAGTCTGAGCAGCCCACCCCCCCAACTGGCACCTGTTTGGTTCCCTGAGAACCCGACCGCCCACGCTCTGTTCTTTTAGAGGGGCCTCTGGCCAGGCTGCAGACAGAGGCCGCCCCACTGCCCATCCACCGCAGGGTAAGTCGGGAGAGGGAGAGGGAGGGACAAAAACCCAGGACCAGGGTGACCCTTCCACAGTCGCCACCTCCTTCACACTTGGAGCTGCTCTGTCTGGGGCAGTCACCACTAGCCCTGTGTGACTCTAATTTCAATTGTAAATTAAAGTGAAATACAGTAAAAAATTCCATTCCGTGCTCACGCTAGTCCCATTCCAAGGGCTCTGCAGTCACCCGAGCCGTAACCCCCCTAGGGCACGTGGAGAAGCGGCCAGTCATGCGAGAGAGAGGCTCTGTTGGGCAGTGTGGCCTGTCCCTGGGGGGCCCAGGTGGAGATTGTTGTCCCTGCTTTATGGATGTAGGAGCTGAAGCTACAGCAGGGCCGATCGCTGGTCACAGCCAGAGAGCGCCACACAGCACTAGGGCCTGGGTGCCCTGGCCTGAACACCAGGGTCCTGCTGCGCTGGTAAGCTCCGTGGGACAGTGGAGACTGAGGCCCCTTGGGGTGGGCTCGAGCCCCGGGCTCATGGAGGCTCCCTTAAGGCACCCACTGGGAAGCACTACTCAAAGGAAAGACAAGCTGGGGCAGCATTCAGTTTGAGCCCTGGAATCTGTAGCTTAGAGACCAAATGTGGTGAGAGGGGCACACCAGGAGCCTTCCCAGAGCTCTGAAAAACTCGCTTTATTTTAGTTTTTTTGTTTGTTTCCATTGTTTCCTTCTGTTCTTTTTCTTTTCCTTTCACAAATTTCAGGTTTTGGTTTTTGTTTTATATATTAGACAAATAACTTTTTTTAAAAATGCAGTTCAGGGCTGGGGATATAGCTCAGTGGAATAAGCGCTTGCCTAGCAAGCGCAGGGTCCTGAGTTCGATCCCCAGCACCGCAAAAAAAAAAAAAGAAGAAGTAAAAATGCAGTTCAGGCTGCCTTGAACTCAAAGTGATTCTCCTGCCATAGCCTACTGGGATTTTTTTTTTTTTTTAGTCTTTTTGAGACAGGGTCTCACTATGCACTTCAGGCTGGCCTTGAGCTCACTTTGTAGCCCAGGCTGGTCTCGAATTCGCAACGATCCTCCTACCTCAGTCTCCCAAGTGCTGGGATTACAGGTGTGCACCACAATGCCCTGCTGAAAAATTTATTTTAAAAGTGAAAGGAAAGTTGGGTGTGGTGGCACATGTCTGTAATCCCAACACACTGGGATCTGAGGCAGGAGGATCACCATGAGTTTGAGGCCCAGCCTGGGATAAATAGTGAGACTGTTTCAAAAAACAAAATAAAGCAAAAAATGTAACAGGAGACATAGGCATAAGCAAGGGCATTGGAATCATATGAAACTAAAAAGCTTCTGCACAGCAAAGAAAACAACCAACAGAGTAAAGAAACAAGTCAACAGAATGGGGAAAACATTTACCAGCTATTCCACAGACAGAGGACTAACATCAAGAATATATAAAGAACTCAAAAAAAAAAAAAATTAGACCCATCCCAAAAGACCTAGTAAAAAAGTGGGCAAATAAAATGAATGGTCACTTCTCAGAAGAAGTACAAATGGCCAATAATACATGAAAAAATGTTCATTATCACTGATCCTCAGAGAAATGCAAATTAAAACTACACTGAGCTACATCTCACCCCAGAAAGAATGACTGTCATAAAAAAATGAAACTATAACAAATGCTGTCGAGACTGTAGGTAAAAAGGAACTTCACTGCAACCACTAGGAAAATCAGTGTGGAGATTCCTCAAAAACTAAAAATAGAAATTCAATTTGTCCTAGCTGTCACCCTCTGAGGCATCTTCCCAAAAGAGTTAAAAATCATCGGATCACAGGGATACATGCATACCCATGTTTACAGCAGCACAATTTATAATAGCTGGATCTTGGAAACAGAGATGTCTGTCAACAGATGATGGATAGACAAAATATGGTATTTATATGCAATGGAGTATTACATTGCCATAAAGAAAGATAAAGTTGAAGCATTCATAGGTAAACGCATGCAATTTGAGAACAGTAGCGTAAGCCAAATAAGTCAGACACATGAGCTCAACTGTCAAATGAGAAACAATATATATAAACATAAAAATAAAGAGCACGGTAGAAGAGAGCTAAATAGGAAATAGGGAGAAATTCAAATACTCCCCCAATTTACATATTTTGTTGTTCAAAAATATTTTAATGTATATGCTCATTTGCTTCATTTATATCTCTAGCTTATCCAGGATCATTGAACAGAAAGTTTTGTGTTATTATCTGTTCTTTTTTGCAAGAATCTTTGGTTTATGTCTTGTACTCTGAGTCACTACTCTTAAGGTAATGATACACAGTGAATTAACTATTGTTATTCTCCTATTATTTTATTATGAAATTATGTCTTATTTTCTCATAAAATAAAAAATAAACATATAAGATATGGAAAAAAATGAAAGCACACTAGCCAGATGTGGAACAATCCACGTGTCCACCCACTGGTGAACGCATAAATACACTGCAGTCTGCCCACACCGTGGACGACTGCCTGGTCATGAGAAGGGGCATGGCACTGACAGGCCACCCTGTGGCTGGCCCTGGGGACAGGACATGCATGACATGGAAGAAGCCAGACAGAAAGGGCCATATACCCTGGCTGACTCCACTTACACGAAATGTCCTGAGCTACGTCTGAGTGACAGAGAGTAGATCAGCGGTTGTCAGAATCTGGAGGGCAGAGGGCCGTGGGGAGTGACTCCCAATCGGTCTCCTCCTGGGACTAGATGGAGGCACCAGTCGCACCACACCGTGTGCTTCACGCCATGGACATGTACACTTGAGAATGTTTGAACTGGTAAATTTTACGTTACCTGTATTTTATCATACTAAAAGAGGGAGAGGAAGCACTGGAATTTAGGTAGTGAATAAATGTATGGATCTTCTTATGGTAGTCTTCTGATTTTCCCATGCACTTGAACATTTCCATAATAAAATATGAGGGAAAAGCGAAAATAAAGATGCTTCTTAGCCATGGCATCAGAGACAGGGTCCAGCATAGTGCCCCTCACGTGTCCCATGTCACAGTGGCGAGGCTGCTGTTCCTTGGCCCGAGGTCTCATGACCAAGAAATCAAGGGAAAAGAGCGCAAGGAGGATGCTGGGTGTGGCCCTGAGCTTCTGGGCCCCTGGGGTGACCATGGCCCCTGAGGTGACACCCGGCCTCCCCCCACCTCTGTCACCACCACACGCCCCAGCAGGGGCTCCTCTGCCAAGGGCTCCTTATAACAGGAAACGGAAGCCCAGAGACGTGAGCACGCTTGCCTTGCTCCTGTGGCCCCCAAGGGGAGAGACTGAGATCCAGCAGGGGGCTCCTGCCTCCCCACCATCTCTGAGCTTCAAGTGGGTGCTGTGGATGTGGCCGCCCCTCCTCTGCCAGCCCACACGTGGCCACCTCCCTTTTCTGCCTTCTGCTTGTGTTTGGCCACTGAAGCCCTCCTGCAGGTGGCCATCCCCTCCTTCCTGAGGGTGGGAAAGTGGGACCCAGAATCTGGCAACTGATTTTTAGAAACAGGGAGGCAGAGGTAGACCAGTGGCATGTCCCTAAGCACAAACACCAGGGTGAGGGAGGGCCAGTGGAGGGTGTCTGTGTTCCGCAGTCCCGAGGGTTGTGGTGCCTTCAGATGGGGGAATGCGATGGGGTCAGCCCCGGAGCTCCTGAGCCAAGAGAAGCCCCGCCCCTGGCCTCCCTTCCCCTGGGGATGGTGGTGCTGAGGGCCTGTTTTGCCAGGGGTCCGCCGGTTATTCTCCTACCCTTGTCGCCCAGGGCCCAGAGGCCTGGCTGGGGGAGGCTGCAGCAGCAGAATTGTGGGATTGGCTCTCTGCTGACGCCTTCCCTCTGGCATATGGCTCCTCCGCCCGCCTCAAGCTCTGCCAGCAGCTCCCCTTTCTCCATGGCAACTTAGCTCAGTGGTCCCAGTGGAGGAGAGAGAATCAATTCTCCCTCCTTCCCGCCCTCCTGCTCTGCTCCCCACCCCTTCCTCTCCGGCCTGCCTTCCTCCCTGCCTCCGTCGTCCCTGCCCGCGGTGGCTCCTCCATCCAGCCAGCCCAGGGACTGCATGCTGGTGCCCTCCGTTTCTCCAGGCATGGGCTTCCGGGAGCGCTGCGGGCTGGGGGCGGCACCCTAAGGCCAGACCTCTGCAAGGATGAGGGCTGCTGGATGAGCCCTGGCCCGGCTCCTGCTCCTGCGGTGGCGGCTTGTGGCTCCTGGCTCTCATACCTTGTCCCCCTCCCCTTACCTCACACTGGCTTTCTGAAAGGTAATTTTCTGCTCCTTCTGAAACGTGTCACGGCCTCAGGATGGGTTTATTAGCAAGGAAGGCTCCGTCTGATCACACTGGCTGCTTGTTTTCTCTCCAAGGACTGGGATGGAGGGGAGAGGAAGAGAGAGGCCTGACCTGGCCTGGCCTGCCCGAGCTCACAGGGCAGGGCACACTTTGGGAACGTGGGCTTCTCCTCTTAAGAGTCCGTAAGGAGCTCAGCTTCTGCCTTCCAGGGCTGGGGACATGGCTGTGTTGTGCTTCCATTTTTCACTTGATGGCTTCAGAGCACAGGCAGGCTGCTTTCCTCGAGTGTGGCTGGAGCATGGAGGAAATTTAAGAGGCATGCCCGTGCCCCTAGTAGGCAGGACCCAGCTCCAGGCTGGCCATCCCTCTGGCTGGTCCTTTCTCCGCTGACAGTGGGCTTTCAGTGGGGGAATGTCTTATCTGCCCCGGTGTGGTTTCTGAGAAGGTGATGTAGGGAGACTCTTCTGCTGGCTGGTGTTAGGAAGAACGGTCCTGCTGGTGTGCTGTGTGTCTGTCTCCAGCAACCCCATCTCCTTGGGACAGCCCTCAGCACAGCATGGCTCAGACAGGATTCCAGGACTGCTGCCCAGTTCCTTGTCACTTCTTCCCAACCCAGGCGGTGGCATTCAGAGGCCTCCTAAACACCTTTCCTAGAGGAAGCTGATGGTATTGGCTCCTTAGCAGCCCAGCCCAGGAGGCAGGACGCTCCCCATGACCCCTGCTTCCTGTGCAGCTGGTGATGGAAACAAGAAGCCCTGGTTGTCAACAAGAATGTCTCCTGTGTTGATGGAAAGTAAGGGCCAAACAGACCAGATTTAGCACCCAGTTCTTAGAAGCTTAGGGTTTGAGTGGTACCCGGGTGTAAGCCCTGTCTGATCTTTAAATAGAAAGCATACACGACGTAGCCCCATCTGACTCATAGGCGGGCTTCAAAGTTTGGTGCAGGTATCAGGGAATCCATCCTTAACTTTGCAAGAGGGATGTGGCTTAGGGAGCCGACTGCAGAGAAGTCCAGCCGTTCAGGTACGTACCTGTGTCGCTATGGGCTGGTGGGACTGAATATGGTTCTCCAAGTGAGTAGTAGAACGTAGGACTTAGTGCTGTGTTGATAAAGTCAGGCTCACGGCCACCTGATTGGATTCTATTTTTGCTTCAGCATTCTCTCTGACAGATTGCTTTAATAACAGAATCAGAGCCTTGAAGACGGCCCAAGGCAGGACTCCCCATGTGGTTCTGTGGTCGGGTGCTCATCTGCCCCACAACCTTGTTTCTTTAAAGCTGTCTGAGAGCTGTCACAGACCTTAAATTCTTGGTGCTTCTCATTGAGCAATCAGACTGGTCCTGTTGGGCAGGATTAAAGGAATGCTTTTGAGTCTGCAGACCTAGGTGCTGTGGCTTGCTTTTCCTCAGCTCTGAGGCTGGAGGCTCAGCAAGACCCTCCTGGCATCTGGTGGTGTGCTGGCTTTTTAATGACATTAACCTGCATCTGGATTCTAGTTGGTTGGCTGGCTGTGAATTCTGATGGGCTTATGAGTTGTATGATGGGTGGGAGCTGTGTGCTGTTGGTTTGGTTTTGGCTTGTCTGCAAATGGAAAATCTGATGTGACATGTTAAAGGCCAGCTTTCAAATGCAGCACTCCATCCTCTCTGCTCTCAGCCTCCATAGGAGGCCAGTCTGGCCCAAACTGCTGCCACTGCAGTGGGAATTCCTTTACCCTGGGGTCCTTCATTCGCTCCCAGCACGACCCAAATTTGTGTTAGGTCAGCAGCCCCAGAAAGGACAGCCAGAGTACCACTCAGGAGGAGAGAGGCAGCCTCCTCCACCCTGGCTGCCCTCATCCCAGGGGGACCCTGAGTGCTCTCCCGCCTGCCTTCCTGCGTCCTGCCGCGTCCTTCCTTAGTGGATGCTCCGAAAGTGTAATTGCACATAGCAGTGACTTACTTGAAAGCATTGTGCGGAGCTGCAGAGGGTGTGAGAGAGGCTTGCAGAGGTGGGAGCCCTGGCTGCTGATGGCTCCAGCCGGCCAAAACGTGGAAAGCTCATTCCAGGAAAAGTGGGATAATCACCGTGTTGGCTGACTTTCAGGGGGTGAGTGGTTCTTCTTTAATTTGACAGAAGCTCTGGGATTCAGGAAAGGCCCAGCAGAAAGCCGAGTGGTTTAGACAGACCTCACCAAGCCCCTGAAGCTCCGAGGGGAAAGTTTGGTTTATTTTCCCCTGCTTCGGTCCACCATCCAGGCTGCGCTAGGGCAGGACAGGCAGCTCTGATGGGTAGGAGACTGGGGCTCAGGACCGCATCTGCCTAGGAGGTTGAGGCTCCATCCCCACCCATGCCTGTGCTATTTCTTGGTGGTGTTACACGAACGACAAACTGTGCCGGAAGAAGCTTATGAATGTTAAACTCTGCCCTGGTCCCTTGTATTTCCCTGACACACACATACAGATGTGCACACACATGCCCACACCCCCATGCATGCTCACAGCCCACAGCTGTGTCTACATTTGTGCACATACATGTTCACATGTACAAATGCATATGCCCATGTAGACACATGCATGCACACACACATGCACACAGGCCCCCCTTGCAGGTCCGTCTCTCCCTTCTGCCAGCAGGAGTGCACATACAGTGGCCGTTCTGCTGCCACAGTCTTGTGTAAATGGCTCCCAGCACTGCTCAGATCTTACAGCTGTGCCTCTACACATCTCTTCTCAGCCCTGTGCTTCACCTGAGTGAAGTGACCATCCTTGTCCACTTCTGGAAAGAGTTCTTCCCCTTCTGCTGTCTTCCTTTTCTTACCCCATGCTGGAAGGTTTGTGTGTTGCAGATTGTGGGGAAACCCCCAGGTGCCAGCCTGCTGAGGGTTTTCAGCCCCAGGGAAGGGAGTTGCCCGGGAGACTGCTGAGCTTCAGGTGTGCTGAGCCATAAGGTTGTATGTGTGTGTTTGTGTGTGTGGCATACTATATATGTGTTTGGGGTGAAAGTGTGTGTGTGAGAGTATGTGTGAATATGTATGTGATGTTGTATGCATGAGGGCTGTGTGTGTGAGTCTGTGATATATACATGCATTTGTGTACTGTGTGTGCATGTATACCTGCATGTGTATGTTATGTGATATATATGCATGGGTATGAGTATGTAGGAGCATGAGTTTGTGCATGTGTGAGTTCCTGTGTGTGAATGTGGCTGGATGGATGTGATGCATATAGTATGTGTGTGCAGATGTATATATGTGTATGTGTGGTATGCTATATGGGACTGTGCAAGTGTGTATGTGTGGTATGTGTATACTTGTATGTGTGCTTTGTGTATGTGATATATGCATGTGTTTCTATATGTGGTTTGTGTGCGTCCAGATTGTTCATACTTAGACTGTGAGCTGGGGCTTAGCTTGGTAGTAGAGCATTTGCCTAGTATGCATGAGGCCCTGGATTCAATCCCCAGCACTTCAAAAGACCAAAAAAAAGAAGAAGCCTGAGAGCAACCTAGGGGGGAACCCCTTCACCCTACCCACCCCTGCCCATGACTCCCACCTGCAGTGCGTAAGTCAGCTCTACAGAGGAGAATCCAGGTCACCCAGACCCTGAGTCTCTCTAATTCTGCTATGGGTGCAGCATGGCTCTTTCTTTTTAAAAACTGCTACCATACTATCCCATCACTAAGAAGATGGTCTGCATCGTGGGTGCTGTTTGTTTTGGCTGAGGACTTGGACATCAGTGGCTCTGTGTAAGAAGGGCACTGCACGTCCAGAGGCCTCTGCCTTGGTTTCCACTCTGTAACATGAAGGTAACACTGGCTGCTTTGCATACTTCACACAAAGGACAGATATGAGGTGCTTGGAAGCAAATTAATGTGCATTGGCAATGGCAGAGGTGATAGGCAGGGCTGTAATAGACAAAACATTCTGATAACTTCCTCCTACAGACCAGGCCAGTTATTTGCCCATACAGATGTGCACAGAGAGAGAAAGGGAGCAAAAGGTAACAATTAGCATTCTCAGTAGAGAGTATATTGGAGTTCTTACGTTTTGCAACCTTTCTACAGGATTAAAAAAAAGAAGGCTTAAGTATTTAGGTCTTTTCCTAAAAGGTGGACAGAATACTATCATAACAGAGGAGGATTTGTATCTTAGGGACCCCACAAAAAGCCAATTGTGTGAAACCAAAGCTCTATCCCTGAGGCTGAAGGTGGCCCACCCTAGCAGGGACAGGGAGCTATGGGAGTAGGGTGGTATCTTTTAGGTCATTAGCCAAACTCCCGAAGCAGGGCTTTTCCTAAACATGGGCTCTTGGAGTCCAGGCTACTTCCCACATCCCTGTCTGAGCTCAGCAGCCAGGGCCTGCCTGAGGCCCCCTGCCTGGTGGCCCAAATCTCCCCTTCCGGAGCCCCAGGTGAAAAGTTGGATCTTATGTTGGTTTTTGGCCTGGACACTGGTTTCTTTTGGATCCACCATGCAGTCACAGGTTCCTCTATTAGGGGAGTTTTGTGGCCCTCTCTGCTGCTACCCAGCCTGAGAGCCTGATAGCCCCTTTGAGAGGGAGCACTAGACTGAGAGTCTCAGGCCTCTGCCTTCTCAAGGGGACCTCTCCACGCCTCCAGTGTCTCCCTGACAAAGCCAAGTTTGAAATGAATGAACCAGGGGTCTGAGTGTGCCACCATGCCATGGAGGGCTGGCGTTGTATCTTCAATGAAGACAAGAGGGAGATGTTTGCTAGTCTTAACTTGTTGTTCATCTTCACAGGAGTAACTGCTCTATTCCTCAGTTTCTCTATCCTGTTGCTGTAACAAGAGGAACTTTCCTCACCAGGTCCTCATTGCCTCTCCCAAAGCTGGGCTGTGGTCAGGAGCAGAAGCGGGGGAAAAAGCAAGTCAGGAGACCTTGTCCTAATCCCTGTTCTTCCATTACACTGGTTTTGAGATCCTGGAGATCGCCCTGCCTCTCTGAGCCTCAGTTTCCTGGTTTACACAGCAGAGTTAGTGCTGGGTGCCCTCAGGAGATAGAGAAGGGCAAAAGGAACAGTGTCTGCAGCGTACTTTGTTCCATGCCAGTGCCTTCACTTTGCTGGCCGTCTGTGCCCTTGTAAAGCACTTCACAGCCTCCTAGGTGTGGGCACACCTCAATCGCAGCCTGTGGCTGTAACAGGCTTTGTCAAGGCTGTGCAGACAGAGAGCAGGCATAGTTAATTTTAAAACACTCTCACCACCCAATTTCATTTGCCTCCTTGGACCCTGCTGATTACTAGGCTGGAGTCCTATTTCCAGGCTGGGTCCTGGGATGGAGAGGTCCAGGATTGGACGGTGCTAGGCAGGGACTTCTTTAGGGAATAGGAAGAGCAAAACATGTTAGCCTGACAGACCTATGTTTGTGTCCCAGCTGGGAGGAAGAGCCAATTGGTCCCCTGGGTAATTTAAAAGGTGCTTGGTACAGGGATGCAGACGTGAGCTCCCCGAGTCTTCCTTGACAGAGGTCTGATATGTGAGCCAGTCCTGCCTGGCTTGAGGAAGAGACCACTGAAAGGTATCCTCTCCCAGGGATTGTTTCCAGGTTCAGTGGGTTGTGCACCCATGGTAGTCAGCAGTGGGGATGTGTCTGTTCCCAGGCTCACACAAAACCTGCTCCTTGAGCATGTCCTAAGAGGTCTCTCTCTCTAGGGTATAGGCCTTCTTTGCTGCCCACACCAATATGAGTGCCTGCCAGGAGCTCTGAGGTGCCAGTGGCATTAACTGAGCCATCAGTGGCCCAGCTCAGGCCCCTCCTTATGGGTTGGAAACAAACTGAGGCCCAGGCAGCACTAGGCAGCTACTCCAGTGTTTAGAACCTTGTGACTGCCTATCTGGAGCCTGATTGCAAGCAGGACTCACAGTAGGAGCCCTCAAGAGCTCAGAACCATGCTGGGAAGCACCAGGGCATAGCTACCTCTCAGCCTGTGTTCTGTGTGGGGCAGAGGCAAGCACCCCTGTCTACCTCACCTCAGGGCATGCCTGCCCCCAGGGTCCCTCCTGCCACCCCTTCCCCTGCAGTCTCCTGGCTTGCTCTTTCCGCCCAGCCCTGGGCTCTGGGCCCAGTCCCTTGGGAAGAGCCTCTTGCTGTGGGGTCCCAGTATGCAGGGTTAAGGTCTTGCTGTCACCTTGTAGTTCCCTAAATGTGATGCATGTGGCCTGTCAGCTGATTCTCACTGTGGCCTGGGATGTATTCAGGGTATATGACAAGAATCTGTTCCATACAGGGGCCTAGAAGCTGAGTGACCTGCCCAAGGTCAGATAAGCACTCAAGGACTGAGTTTGGAATTCAGATCATTTACCTAACAAATATTTGCTGGGCACTTTCTTTTATTAAGCAACTGCTCTGGCCGAGCCCTGGGAAACCACTTTGAACAAGGCACAGGGTCTAAGCTCAAAGGCAAACATATAGCCACCCAATGGTCTGACAGGGCCAAAAGCAAAGCTGCCGTAGGGCGTAGGATTTGGTAGGGTGTCCTGGGCAAAGGGCTCTGTGGATAGGGAGTTCTCCAGGCCCGCAAGGACTTGGCCAGGCCCAGGGGAGACTAGATTCAGCCTTGCCCAAGACCATCGCATCTCCATGCTCCCATCTGTACACAGAGGGTGCACCAGTCCGCTTCTCCTCCTCCTCCAGTCAGCTTCCTTATAATGCTAGGGAATGCAGAGTCCGAGGCCTGGAAATGAGGGCCAGGCATCTGCATCTGAACCTGGCTTCCTAGGTGTTTCTAACACAGTTCATCCTTGTATTGAGTGTACCGCTGGACTCAGGCATCTTGGAGCCGCCTGAACCCTGCCCTACATTCAGGCCTGTAACAGTCCTATCCAGAGTAGGGATGGTGGCAGCAAGGGAGCTTGCCAGCGCTGAAGCTGTCTGCAGCCTGTATTGCTGGGTCTCATGGATGGCCTCACCCCTATCCTGAGAGGTTCCCCCAAACTGAAGACAGGTAGGGGATGCTGAGCCAGGGCGGGGCGGGGTTTGTGTAAGTCTCAGAACCTGTCGCTAATGTTTCTCTCCAGGTTGAGACATATTCCCTGGTTAGCACTAAGGCCTCCTTCATAGGGCTGGTGTGCCCCAGAATTTTGTGGAAGGCAGGAAGAGTGGAGATGCTGAGTGGCAGGAGGTCAGGGTGCTTCAGCCTGAGAGGTTTCTCCTTGAGTGTCTTAATAGCATAGACGCTGGCTCCTCAAGTGCCCTGAACTAATTGGTCTGCTGCCCTGGTAACAGCTGAGAGACAGGCTGGCTCAGTCCTGCCCGAGTGCTGGGGTTGCCCTCCCAGCCAGAAAACCACCAGCTCATCTTGCATAGGGTATCCAGAGCAGAGGGCTCTGGCTGATGCACATGTGGTCACCCCAGGGTATGGACAGTTTCCTGGTGCCACTGACCTAGTGTGCTAGCCTCTGGGCTATAGTGACGAAATGACACAAGCCGGGGGCTCAAACAGCAGAAATACATTTTTTCTCTCAGCTCTGGAGGCAGAAGTCTGAAATCAGTGTGTCAGCAGCGGGTGCTCCCTCCAGAGGCTCTAAAGAGAATCCTCCCTGGCCTCTTCCGGCTTCTGGTGGTTCTAGGACTTCTTTGGCTTGAGGCTGAGTCACTCCTGTCTTTACTTCCATCTTAAATGGCTTGTATTTCTGTGTCCTCTTCATATAAGGACACCAGTCGTCGGATTCTGAGCCCACGCTAAATCCAGTGCATGGAATCTTGAGATCCTCAATTACATGTACTAGGGCCCCACTTCTAAACAAGGTCATGTTCTGTGGTTCCAGGTAGATATGAATTGGGGGAAGGGGAGCATTATTCAGTGATGGCACCCAGCAGGCACAGTGTCACCAGACAAAAGGCGAGCTGGCCATGTTAGCCAGGGAGCAGCAGCCTGGCAGCTCATCCAGGAACGAGATCAAGAGGCTTTAGCCTTTAGCTAGGACAACTTTGCCTCTGTGAATAGAATCAGAGATAGAGCACACTCAGAGCAGCCTAGCCAGGCGTGGTGGTGCATGCCTGTAATCCCCGCACTCTGGGAGACTGAGGCAGGAAGATGGCAATTTCAAGCCCAGGTTGGGCATCTCACCAACTTAGCAAGCTCCTGTCTCAAAATGAAATGAAACAATAAAATAAAATAGTAAAAAACAAAAAGGCCTGTGGATGTAGCTCAGTGTGAAGGCCCTGGGTCCAATCCTCAGTACCACAAAGAAAATCTCTCTTACTGGGCAGCCTTCTTGAAGAGGTTCTGCTGTCCAGACACCTACTCAAGGTGTCCCAGAGAAGAAAGGCTGATTCTGGCTCTAAAGAGCCCCCTGACCTTGCAGGAAGCCCAGGAGGCCAGCTGGACCCAGCAGAACTTTCTAGTGATAGGGTATAGGTGGTGAGCAGCACTTCAGGATGGCGGTTCTGCTGTCCACAGGAAAGGCTTTTTCAGAGCTCTGAGCCTCTGCTCTCTTTTAGCAGTGAATGGCACACCTGAGTCAGGGACCCTTGACCCCACATGACAGCTAGCTGCAAGATAAGTCAGGGACACCCCACAGCCAGTCAAGGGCAGGTAGCGGAGTCAGCCTCAGACTCCGCATGGGCCTCCCACCTCCCTGCTTGCTCCTGGCTGACTGAGGGCCTGTAGGGTAGACAGAGCGCTTACAATTGCTCTGCCTGCTCCCTGGCCCCTGCTGATCTGTCTCACCCAACCCGTTTCACAGCTGCTTCTTGTCTCCCCCTCATGAGGCCCTCCCCTTGCACTGTCCTTGGCCTCACCTCAGGAGCCACCTCACACTCCCCTCCAGCTCATCTCTGGCTCCCTGAGCTCCTGGCCTTGGCAGACACGGCACCAAGGGGCATTGTGAGCTGCCATCTTGGCCTGTGGCCCTGCACCTGGTGCACCATGACCCAACCACCTTGTGATTCCCTGCTTGTGTCTGACTTCCAGAGGTCTCATGTCTCTAAACACAGGATGTGCCTGTGGTCCATGCAGCCCCCATAGCCAGTTCAGGTGCCCCCTGACTACCTGGCTGATGTCCTTTCCCCCTCCTGCTCTGACAGAACTAAGGATCCCTGAGTGATGACTTGCCACTGGTTCCCAGGCTACCTGTTGTCCAACAGCTGGAGCTGCCACCTCACCAGGGATTTTTACATTATTTTGTACTGAGGTAAGATTCATATAACATATAATTAATCATTTAAAAGTGGCATTGAGGACATTCCGAAGCTTGTGTCACCACTGCGCTTGTCTAGTTCCAAAAAGAGACTATATCTGATCCTAGGACTTCTTTCCTTTTCAAATTTTTTCAATTGTGGTAAATACACATAACATACAATTTACTGTTTTAATCTTTTTTTGTTTTAAAGGAGGACTTGCTTTGTTGCCAGGTTAGCCTTGAACTCTCAACTCTCCTACCTTATAACCCCAAGTAGCTGGAGTTACAGCCATGCGCTGCCATGCCCAGCTGCATTTTAATCATTCCCCATGTGCAGTTCAGGGTCATTAACAGGCACATGCTATCACTCCTGTGCAACCCTCACCACTGCCCATGTCCCAAGCTGAATATCTGCGCCATCAAACACTAGCTCCTGTACGTCCCACCAGCTCTGGGGACCCACATACTCTGTGTCTGTGAATTTGACTTCCCCAATCTCTCACGTAGGTGGAATGGTACTGTGTTTGTCCTTTATGAGTATGTGTCTATTGTTTTGCTTGGCATAATGCCCTCGAGGTTCCTCCATGGTGTAGCACTTGTCCCCTGCCCTTCCTCTTAAGGCAGAGTCATATTATACTGTATGGATGCCCATCAGTTCCTCCATCCCTGGGCATTTGAGTTGCTTGCAGCATTTGGCTGTCCAATCCCAGGGCATTTGAGAGCCTGCTGAGACTAGGACAAGGCCAGGGAGGCTAGCAGGGCTGGTCAAATCGCTAATAGGTTCTCTTAGTGTCCTCTTCCAAAATTAGCTCCAGAAAAGCTAGATTAATTTACTAATTCAGCTCCATGTAAAGCTGAGCTTTTCCTCTGTGAGCCAGGGTGCCTTTGTTGTCCTGGGCTCCATTTCTGCTGCATGCTGAGAACCCCAGTCCTCTCTGGAGCCTCATACTGAGGATAAGTTCTGTCAGAGCAGGAGGGGGAAAGGACTCGCTAAGTGGCCTCAGGTTTGTCCCTCCCCTCCCTGGAGCCCTTGCATCTGTCAGAAAGGCCCAGTTCTCTGAGACAAGTGTGCCTGCCTCTCACACAAGGCCCAGAGCCCCACAGATGCCCACGCCTGGCCTCCACCCCCACCCTGCAGCCAGCCTTGCTCCCCCATTCTTTCCTCCACAGGTGTTCCTGGACACCTGCTCTGCCCAGGGCATTGTGTTCCATCCTCAGGACCAGGCTGTTCTGCCCCTGTCCCGGAGAGGTGGTACTAGTTCCCAGCTGAGTCCTGCTGCTTTGCCTTGACAGTAGCCGGAGACCCTGAGGCCCCTGGATGCCATGGGTGGCCCTCATCACTCTCTGGTTCCAGAGATCTTCTGGTGGCCCCTTGGGCTTGACTTCTCACACCGATCAGCAGCTACTCTGGCCTCAGCACTGTGGTCACACAGGATACATAGGTGCCTCGCTGCCATGGGCACTGTGCCTGCAAGACAGGGATAGGGAAGGGCTGCCCGACAGAGGTGGCTCTGAGGGGGACAAGGGTGTGATGGGCCAAGGTGGCAGTCACTTTCTCCCTGGCACCTCCCAATAATGTTTGTCCTGCCCAACCCTGTAAGGAGGCTGCTGTTCCTATAAAGGAAGGATCCAAGGCCTGCAGTAGTTACATGACTTGCTCAGAGACAAAGCCTATATTTAAACTTAGGTCTGTGTGACCCCAGCCCCACTGGGTCTCACTGTCTCCAACTTGGTTTTGTTTGTTTTTTCACACTGCTATTTTGTTGTTGTTGTTGTTGTTGTTGTTGTGGCTTTTCTTGTTTTGGGGGTGGTTTATAGAACAGGGTGATTGTGCCCCCCCACCTCCTCCTACCTTCCTGCTGTTCTGTGCGGGGCTGTTCATGCCTCCTTACCTCCCACCCTGTTGACACCAGGCTGTTGCTGGGCTGGTTTTGTTTTTGACCCAGTCAGCCTGGCAGGGAAGTGGCGGGCTGTGTGCAGAGCTTCCCAAAATAGCCCCCGGCTCCCCGCCAAAGATAGAGGAGCCAGACTTGTGCAATGGTCTTGGACCAGTTGAAAGATGACTCAGTTCCCTACACCCTGGCCACCCCCACTTCTTGCTTTCTCTGTGCTTGTCCCCTGCCCTGCATGCCCAAGCCCACCCACCCGTGCCCTGGGGGTGCCCAGAGGCTGCAGGAAGCTGGCTGCAGGAAGCTGTTTGGTGATGGGTTTGTGTGTCCCTGGTGCAAAACCAGGGATTCTCATCCTCTCCCCGTTCTTGACTTGTTCAGTGACTTTGACCAGGTCACTCTCATGGCTTTGTTTTCTGTCTGACGCGCAGAGACCACGTGGCCACCTGCCTTGCAGTGTTAGCAGGAGGTCCCAGCAAGCACTGGGAAGGTTGGTGACAACAGGCAGCAACAAAATAGTAATGATAGCGGGTTGTTCTGATCTTGACCGGGTGGAGTGTGAGGACAGAGTTGAGGGGAGCCCTCTGGAGCAGGGCCATCTCCACTGTTGTCGTTGCCACTGCCATCACCATGGCAGCACTGAGTGCCTTACTGGTGTCACTCCCACCCTGCGATGGCCATGGTGCAGGGCCTCTTCTTACAGACAGAGGCTGAGGCTCACAGAGTCTCAGCAACCACTCAAGAGCGCGGCAGGGGATGGAGCCCATCCTGACGCCGAAGCCTGTGTTCCGCAGCAGACTTGCCTCCTCCTGGAGGCTGCCTTGCTCTAGGCTCACTCCCCTCAGACCCAGAGCTCTGTCTCTCAGGGGAGTGAGTCAAGGGTCCTGTCCACTTTCAGAGGGGGATACCATATGCAGCACAGAGGCCCGCAGTTGGCCCTGGCTTGAAAGAGAGCCCAGGACATGGGCATTTCTGGGGCTGAAGAAGCTCCCTTTTTGTGTATCACATTTTCAGACAACTTTAAGGAACCATCAGCAGACATTTCCCAAGCAGCAACTGTTTACAAGGCCTGGGCACCCTGAGCCCTCCCTCAGAACCCTTCAAGGCCAGCAATATGAGACTTCACAAGGTTGGGGTACGGCTACACTTGGAAGGTCAAGCCAGCTTGTGTGAGGCAGTGCAAGGATCAGAGCTCCATCCGCCTGGCACCCCGTCTCTGCTCTGTGTGTACAGCCGAGCCTGGGCCCTGCTCCTCATGCTGACTCCTGTGCTGGGGACGGGTTTGGGTGATGGACAGAGCAGCATCTGTGGTTCCATTCCATCCGGAGCGGGGCTCCCAGTGCTGGTGGTCATGTCTATAGCTGCTGTTGTTTCCATGTGCGCGTGTACACGTTTGGTTCTGTATGTGATTAATACCCTTGGACGGTGTCTCCCAGGCCAGAGGGCCTGGTGAGGTTCTAGGGTGAGGCACATGTAACCGAGACCTGAACTGCACCAGCCATGGGACAAAGCAGGGCTGCTGTGCAGTTGGTTCGTGACATGTGGCAAGAACACTGACATCCACATCCACATTTCCCCCTCTTGGTTCCAGAACCAAGCAAGCCCTGGAAACCAAATGCTGTGTCATAGCTCATTTGGCAGCAAAATCCCACTGAAACCGAGGTGAAACTATTTATAGTGCAAGTGAGGCTATTTATAGTCTTTATGTATTCCATACTCACGTATTTCTCTGCAGAAATGTCAATGTACTCGATCAGTGGATGCTGCTGAAAAATGTGGGATCACCTGCCTGAGTGCAGGAAATTCTGAAATCACACACACCCGGCCCCAGGGCTGAGTGCTCTGGGCTGCTTTCCTGGTTATAAACTGCCTCTTCCCATCACCCACTGTCCCTTCTCTGGGATTCTTGGAACTCAAGGGGCACCACGACCCACAGGCACTTGGAGACTCAACCCAGCCATGCAGCCCACACAGCAGGCACTGGAGTGCCCAGTGGTTAGATATTTTTAATATCCCTTGGGTGACTGAACACATCTGTGTTACCAGGCTGATGTGGGATGCTCCGCACGCTGACCGTCATGCCCCCTCATTGGGTGTGCTGCCCCCTTTACAGACGGGTAAACTGAGGTTCTGAGTTTTCAGTATTCTATTTAAAGACAGAGAGGTAAAAGCCAGCTGGAGCGTGCTCTCTCTCTCTCCTGCCGCCCCCCAGATTCAGACTATTCAGACTACATAGTTCAGGCTGCAGGCTGCCCTTGAACTCACAATCCTTCCTCCACCTCCCAAGTGCTGGATTAAGGCACATGCCACCATTCTGGCTCCAATTCTATCTTCCATTGTGTCACTCCTGGGGACAGGGCAGTGCATCTTCCTGAATTTGCAGCCATGGCATGTTGAAATTGGGAGGGAGCATTGCTGAGGACCCAGGTGCAGGTGGAGGGAAGGGGGCAGGCAAGTGCAGGCCAGGCAGCCTCCATCTGGGAAGAGGAGCTAGCCCGTGTCTGCTGCAAGGCCTCCCTGAGGACCTGCCACCCACCTCCTGCTTCACAGAGTCCCTTTCTTAAGAGCACCTGTGCCACCCTCCCTACCCCCATGCTGTCTGTTTCTAGCAGCTGGCACTCTGCAGCCCTCCTTGCTGTGCCAGCCCTGGGTCTTCTCCCCAGCATTCTCCGAAGCCATGGGAGGCCAGAGAAACAGTGTAACTGTCCAGACTGTATCGCTGGCTGTTCTTGGGGACCCAGCTGGTAACCACAGCTCCACACAACCATAGTTGCTCCCTTGGGTGTGAGAACTTTGGTGGGTCCAGATGTCCCCATACTTCTGTGTGGGCCCAGGGTCTCTCCCACCTGTTTCCTCTGAGACTCATCCTGTGGCTTCCCCGAGAAGCCTCTTGCTTCCTACCCACCCAGTCCAGCATACCTGCTGTGTGGTGCCATTGTTCAGGGAGAGGGTGTGACCTTGGCCAGCAGAGAGCCCTGGTTTGGCCACAGCCGCCCTCACTGCCAGGCTCTCTAGAGCTTATTGGCTGCCATCAGACCTGTCAGTGAGCACTGGGGGGTCCAGGGGAGTACCTGTAGAGCTGTGCCTTGTCATGAACCCCAGGATCCTTGCCCTGACCAAGAGCAGGGCCTTGCTGCTCCTCTACCCCTTTGGGATCAGAAGGTTTCTCAGAGCAGCCACGAGTTTGGAAAAGTCAGCTGTGGTCTGTTGTGGAGGGCTTTGGACCAACTCCAGCATGGGGGCTTCTCCTTGCTCCCTAGAGGGAGGGGAGAGATGCAGTGTAGATGGGTGCAGAGGCAACCCTGAATGGCCCAAAGCTGGGAGCTCCTTCTGTCCAACCACCTGGAAACAAGGTGGCTCTGTGCCTTGTGTGGCCTCAGTAAGCCGTCCTGCATCATTCCTGCTCGCCCAGAAGGCTGATCTCTCCCCTGGCCTGCCCCAGCATACATGGAGGTCTACAGGGTGCCTCACGTGAGCTTGGCATGGAAAGCACAGGAACACACCTGCCTGAGCTTCGCAGTTGGGGACAGAGCAGCGATGGGGTGTGGTGAGAACGGGAGCCACCTCAGGGCTGGCGCCACATGTGCCATGTGAGACGAGTCCTGCCAGACACTTGGGAGTCTCCCAGGGTACCTGGTGGAGAAGCCTTTTCCAGAAGGATGGGCTGGGGAACAAGGAGCAGCAGGGGGTGGGAGCAGCAAGACGAGGGAAGACGGAGAGCTGGGGAGGACCCAGAGAAGTTGTGAGCCGTGGATTGTTTGGTCCACCTGCCACAGAAGCTCCCACCTCTGCATGCCTTGGGCCTGGGCTGTCAAGACTTCCTAGTTACCTTCCCCACCTCAGGGAAGCCCCTCTCAGACTCCCCTGCTAGAAGAGGGTAGCCATGGGCAGTTTGGCTGTTTCATGTTTCGGGTGTGATGAGAGGCACAGCCATGGCTCTCAGGCCTGCTGGGTTGGTAGGAGCTGCTGGGAGAGAAAGCCTGACCCAGACCTGTGAAGGGGCTCCAGGGCGAGTCAGCACAGCTGTCCCATCCCCAGCCTTTTGCCTCAGCTGGAGTCTCCATGGTGAGAGTCTGACCAGGTCCTTTGGGGGCAGCCCTAAATGGAAAGGAACTGTGAACTCCTGCTAGTCCTGCCTGAAGCTGGGTGAAGTGTAGGTGTTGGCTCCATTTCCCAGGTGGGAAAGCCAGCATGTGTGTGCCCCACCTGGCGCCCATTTTCCTAGCTCATAGTGTGCTGTTGCCACCTCCGTGACTTCTGGGGCAGCATCTGGGACTTGGTCCTCAGAACACCGGAGCTGGTTGAGGGGAGCCAGGTGGGTCAGGCCAACAGTGTGCGAGGAGCCAGAGGGAGGTTACCACTGTTGGGAAAAGCTCAAGAAAAGACAGCCCGTGGCAGCGGCTGGCAGGCTGTAAACACAAGGACAGGCGCCGCTCTCCTCTCTGCTGCTTTGCATCTTGTGCTCACTCTCATCTCATCATGTGTGTGCATGTGTGCACATCTTAAAACTATCACATTTGTATATCAGGGACACTCCTGTTGAGAGGGCTCGCGGGGAGCCACCCAACATCCCTCACCCTGTGTGCTTCTGCCAGAGTACACAAGAGGAGGGTGGCAGGAGGGCCCCTGCTGGGCAGGAGACTCATTGGAATGTGTTGAAAGGATCCCACAGCCCAAGCTACCCTCAAAGTGGTCCAGGAACTTATGAGTTGGAGCCAAGTCTATTGATGTATGGTTAATTTACAAACAGGTCACAGAGTGAACGGTGTGTACACAGGAGTCTGCTGTTCCTACAAAGCCACTGCAAGATGTCACCTAACCATGGTTTATTTTAGCCCCAAGTATTGTATCCGCTCAGTACCTAACCTGTATGGTGCCAGGTGCACAGTGGGCAGACGTGGGCAGGGTGGGAGACACTTTTGAAATGGCACCACGCCCTGTGCACTCTGGCTCAGAGCAACTCCCTGATTCACAGAAAGAACCCACATTTTGTGGCAGGTGTTTAGAACAGGGGACCCTGCCCCAGATCTACCCAGCTCCAGGGTCTTTCCCGGGACCAGGTTCATGCCACCTCGTCCTGGACTCTGAGGGACACTGTGAGGTTTGAGAGTGATTATTCCAGTAAGGGAGCCCTGACCCACTGGGAGTGTTCAGTCATTTTTTGACCTTGGGTTCAGCCAAACGTATCTTTCTGCTCTTTAGAAGAAAAGGGTTTGCTCTGCAAGTGAGTAACACCCAGAAGATCAAAAGAAGATGTAGCATTCTGTGGTTAGTCAGGACTTTTCTGGCTATAACAGAAATACCATTAGAGCTGGCTCAGGCAACGAAGGAACCCAACTGGGGTACAGACAGCATCCCTGGTGGCAGGGGCCTAGGGCTCTTCTGGACTGGCTCCAAAGAGGAGGACACGGCTGCTGACCACTCCCCAGCCTTGGCCACCAGTGAAGGCCTGGCCCACATGCTCTCCTTGAGCCCAGACTGAAAGAAAAAAGTCACTGGGAAGCTTAAGCAAGAGAGATCATAGTAGCAGATCAAGGACATGCCACCAGCTCCTTGTCCTGATGCACAGCCCTTAATATGGTAGAACAAATGGTGTTTAAAACCCATATCTATGTTTTTAGTAGGACAGAAATCATGAATCCCATGAATTTTACAAAATGAAACTGTAAACTACAGTTTCAAATGATGGTGGTACGTAGGTGATGGATATAAAGATCTGTGAGATGAAGCCAAGTTGATACTCAGAGGAAAAGTCATAGCCTTAAATTCAAGTTTTGAGAGATAGACAAGACTAAAAATTACTGGATTTAGCTTTAAGTGCAAGAAGTTAGGAAAACAGCCAGGCGTGGTGGTGCATGCCTGTAATCCTAGCACTTGGGAGGCTAAGGCAGGAGAATTGTTGTGAGTTTGAGACCAACCTGGGCTACAAAATGACCTCAAGGTCAGCCTGAATTGCATAGCGAAACCCTGTCTAAAAAAAAAAGAAGTTAGGAAAATAAATACATCCAAAGAAAGTAGAAATAATTAAAAATGAAGCCAGAGAACTGAGTTATATTCATCTGTAATTCCCAAAACTGATGCTTTGAAAAGACTAAGGAAAGATAAAATTTTGGAAGTCTAACTTTAAAAAAAAGCAGGAAAAAAATAAAAATAAAAAAGGCAGAAGACACTAAAGAAGAATAAAATTGCAGAAGAAAAGAACAGTCTATGCAACTTTTGTCAATAAAGTATGTAAATGAAACGCATGATTTTATAAGTTAAAAATTACCAAAATTTGCTTATCAAGGAGAAAAATCTGCCTAAACCTTCAAGAAGTCAATAATTCATATGTTAGCTTAACTATTCCAAAACCTAAAAAAAAATGTTACAACTCATTTTACAGGGAACACTGAAAACCCAGAAAAGGATAATTCATTGACTCAATGAAACTACAGAGCAATCCCACTTGAAAACAAAACAACTAAATAAAATCTTAACTTTTTAGTTTTTTTGGTTTTTTGAGACTAGGTCTTATATATTGTTCAGGCTGGACTTGAATTCACAGTGATCCTCCTGCCTCAGCCTCCCAAGTGCTAGGATTTACAGGATAGTCATGCATCACCATGCCCAGCAAATATTAACAAATATAATTTAGCCAAATATTACAAGAATAATATACATGAAGCTGGGCATGATAACACATGCCTGTAATCCCAGCACTTGGGAGGCTGAGGCAGAAAGATCACTATGAGTTCAAGACCAGCCTGAATGACATAGTGATACCTTATCTCTTTTTTTTTTTTTTTTTTTTTTTTGGCAGTACTGGGGATTGAACTCAGGACCCTGCGCCTGCTAGGCAGGCACTTATTCCACTGAGCTATATCCCCAGCCCGAGACCTTATCTCAAAAAAAAAAAAAAAAAAGACCATATAGAATTAGTCCAAGAATGGAAGGAAGATTCAGTATTAGAAAATGTTTTCATCCAGTTTATTATATTGACTATTTTTTAATGGTCAAACTGTTCAAAATTAAGGTTGTTAGCTAGGCGTGGTGGCTCCTGCCTGTAATCCAGCACTCAGGAGCCTGAGGCAGGAGGATTGTGGTGAGTTCCAGGCCAGCCTGAACTGCATAGCGAGACCCTGTCTCAAAAAGATGAAAAGAAAAAAAAAATTAAAGTTGTTCCCAGCCTGGAACAGACAAATGGTGACACTTGCCTGCTGCTGAGGGGGCCCAGGAGGAATCTGTCTTGCTGCCCTTTCCTATCTACTGTCCCTGAGTGTGTGTCCCAGGTAAGGCGTCAGAGAGCTGAGGCCCTAAGTCTAGTGGAAACCTCACTCTGGTGACAGCTGCTCCCACAGGATGGCCCTGTGAAGACACAGGGGCAGACACGCATGCGCGCAGCACCGGCCAGCGCTCCACAAGCGCTGCTGGCAACCGCCGGGAGCTGAGCGAGAGGCATGGTGCAGAGTCTCCTGGATTGTCCAGAAGACACTGACCTTTGGCACCTTAGCTTCAGTCTTGCAGCCTGGGCTGTAAGAGAATAACTCTGCCTCTTTGGAGCAGGCGAGTCCATGCTACTTGGGGACAGTAGCTCCGGGGAACAAAGGTACTCCAGGGGAAGAGCCTGAAGAGTGAACTTCTACCACCTGGTGGCTCAGCACACCTTGCAGCGTAGAATTTTGTCATCTCAGATGGGGTGACACAGACATCTGACAAAGCAATTACTAGTCCACTCTGGAAAAACAGCCCCCTGTCCTGAGTGTCAGAGAATTTCTACAAGTCACTTCCACAGGATGCAAAGTGTCCTGGGCTGGGGATGTAGCAGAACCCTTGCCTGGCAGGTGTGGTGTTCCATATCCAGCACCACAAAAACAGGACCAACTTGGGCATAAGAGGAGGCCAGACAGGCTCAAAGAGTTCACAGCAAAGACAGCCCCTTGGGGCACCTCAGATCCTGCAGTCTTAGGGCTTACCAGCAGAATAAGCCTCTTGGTACATTTAAATAAACACCAGGCAAAGTTCAAAGTAAGTGCAGGGAATAAGATACTCTAAAGAATGATGAGGCAGATTTGAAAAAGAACCAAAGCAAACTTTGTCCCTGGAGAGGAGTCATGGCTGAAGAAGAGAGTAGCACATGGAGGCCAAATGTGAAGAAACTGCAGGGAGTGCAACCCTGGAAAGAAAGGGAAGCCATGGAGGGCATGAGGCTCGCAGAGGCCTAGACACTCTAACACTCATCTAGTTAGAGTTCCAGAAAGAAAAGTAAGCCAAAGTCCATGGAAAGGAGACACAGCTCTGCAGAGATGTGGATGCTTCTCTCAGGTGCTGGGTTTAGAGCTAGATTCCAGCCCCGCCCCCAGGATGACTGCAGAAATAGACTCTAGACCCTCTGCTTTGTCTCCTCCCCACTTAGTCAAAGCGTCCTGCCTCAGGGTTCCTGATGAGCAGTTCCTGAGAACGGAGCAGAGTACCTACTGTTCCAGCCACCTCAAGTTAGCACAAGGTGTCAGTGAGGAGCGGCCTCGAGAATATCAGAAACATTTATACAATCAGGGTAGCTGCTCCGTGTCATCGTCCAGGTCTCTGTGCAGAAGTCAGGCTCTCCCTGCCCCAGTCCATCCCATGCCAGTGCCATTCTCTGAAATGATCTGTTTCCTTGTGGACCTCCTTTCCACCCAGCACAGGCGGCAGCAGGGCAGGAAGCTCACCTGGCTCATCCATGGCTGGGAGCCCAGTAGCAAGGATGGTGGGGTGCCTCTGTCCTCCCACTCCCAGCAGGTGTAAGGCAGCACTTAGTGGGCGCTCAGGAAGAGCTGCTGGGTGCCTGGCCACACGCACCCCACAGAGGCAGGTGATGCCCCTGAGCAGCCGAAGCGCTGCCTCCAGCTGCTCTGCTCACTGCCCCTCAGGGCAGCCGCGAGAGGCTTGAGAACACTGTGGCTCCAAGCCTGCCATGGCAGTTTCCTGACAGCGCCTATGACTCACTCTGCAGGGAGCCAGACTTGCCATCCCCAGGGTGTGTGCAAGGCACAGACGCCAGACACAGACAACGGCTGGATGCTACTGTCCCTGGCGCCCATAGCAGTGGGGCTGCGGGTGTCTGGGACCACGTCAGCTGCTCCCACAGGGAACTGGCTTGAGAGGGATAGGCTTAGCCCTGAGTAAGATCCAGCAACAGAGGGCAGCCAGAACCTCTTGGACATGCACTCTGTATCACAGTTTATCAGTCATGGTCTCCATGACCTCATGGTGCTAGGAAGCAGTTAGGGCAATGTGGAAAGAGGAAGGCCCATAGGGGCTGAGTCAGGCCGTGGAATGGGCTGGGGCAGAACAGTTCCAGAGCCCACATTTCCTGGCCTGACCTACTGCACTCCTGGGTAGGCAAAGGTCCCAGGTGCCTCATGTCACCAATAATAGGGTCCCAATGCTCAATTCTGAAGGGAGCAGGGCTGGATTTGGGTCCTGTCTGGTCCCCAGCAGACAACAAAAGGCCCAGCTGGTGTTCCCAGAGGGCAGGCCAGACGGGCATGTTCACATCTGAATGATTCACCCAGGCCTTGCCCCGTTTCACTGTGAGTGCTGTGGCCTTTACCACCAGGGCTGCCAGGGCCGCCAGGAACACAGCACACCTGGGAGGTTTCCCAGGTAACTGGCTCTTCTTCATGGAGCTATTAGTTTCCTTTCATCACCCCATAAAACCTCCAGCTGATGATGGATGCCATCTCTCTCCAGGGAGAAAGGAAAGGAAAAAACCACGGAGGGTAAAGCCAGTGGTCAAGGCTGGAAGAAAAGTCATATGCAGGAAAAGTCAATCGTCGGAGACAGCCTGGTGCCCAGCTCACCAGCACAGGCTGTGCGCTGCCCAGCTCCAGTGGCCCCTTCTCGAGGCCTGCAGTGCCGACAGCGTCCTCCTGAGCTTGGCAGGGCAGGGCAGCAAAGAGTGTTGCCACTGTTGGTCCCTCTGGCAGCTCCTGGCTTCTCTACCACGGCCTCATAAGAAGCTTTTTGTTTTTTGAATTGTGGCCAAATGTACATAATCTGCAAGTTACCATGTTCACCATTTGTGTGGTACCAAGAAGGGAACCCAGGGCCTTCCGCATGCTCAGCAAGACCCTAACATTGAGCTACTTTTTATTTTGAGACAAGGGCTCACTAAGTTGCTTAGGCTGGCCTTGAACTGTGATCTTCTTGCATCAGTCTCATGAACAGCTGGGATTACAGGTTTGCTTCACCATGTCTGGCAATCTGAGCTGTTTTTACAGGCTCAGTTCTGTGGCACTAAAAACACTCACACTGTTGTGTAACCATCGTCTCCAGAGTTTCTTGTCTTTCAACTGAAGCTCTGGCCCATTAAACACTAACTCCTCATTCTTCCCCCAGTCCCCAAAACCCACCCTTTTACTTTCTGTCTCTACGAATTTGAGTGTTCCAGCCACCTCCTACCAATGGAATTAGACAGATTTATCCTTCTGTGACCATGCTTCCCACTTGGTATATTTTCAAGGTTCATTCCTGTTGTAGCATGTGTCAGTACTTCCTCTTTATTTCAGTGGTTGGGGTGGGATCCAGGCCTTTATGCATGCTAGGCAGGTGCCCTACCAACTGGGCTTCATCTCCAGCCCTACTTCCTTCCTTTTTAAGACTGAATAATATTTCCTGTTAGATCTTGATGATTTGTGTGGTGTCTGTCTTCCCAGCAGCCTGCGCACCCCTGAGGACTCCATCATGTCCTCTACACCTCAGCACCCATCACAGGACCTGGCCCCTAGCAGGTGCCTGGTGAACATGTGCTAGAGGCATGGGGCTCAGAGTGGCTGAGGCACAACCTACTTGCTGGGAGATGAGGTTGGAGGCTTTTCAGACCAGAGAGTAAAAAACCTAATTTTCCAGGCTATGGAGATTTGCAAGCATATTCCCAGGCCCCTCCCTTAATCTAGCAAATCTCAACTGCAGCCAAGAAGCCCATATTTGGAAAGAGATACCGTCCTTCCTTCCTTCCTTCCTTCCTTCCTTCCTTCCTTCCTTCCTTCTTTTTTTGTACTGGGAATTGAACTCAGGACCTTGTACTTGTCAGGCAGGCACTGTGCCACTGAGCTATATTCCCAGCCCTCTTTCTTTTTTAAACCAATCTTTATTTCTAACAGTCAGAAACAGTATATAAAACCAACGAGCCCCTCCTTGATGGAGTTTGAGGTTCTCCCTTAGCTGTAAGGTTTGCCACTACAAAATAAACTAAGAAGACAAAAAAATATTGCTCCAAATCATGCATCTTTGTGAGAAAGAAAAAGTATTCATGCCTGTAGTGCCAGCACTTGGGAGGCTGAGGCAGGAAGATCTCTGTGAGTTTGAGGCCAGCCTGGGCTATGTAGTGAGTTCAAGACCAGCCTGCACTACATAGTGAGACCCTGTCTCAAAAAAGGAAAAAGAAAGAAAGAAAGAAAGAGAGATAAATAAAGAGAGAAAGAAAATTAAAGTTGTTTCATTCGTGAGGATGCAGCTACCATCCATCCATCAATAATTATCACTAGCATTGAGTATACTCCACCTAAATGCTCAGAGCCTTGCTTTCTTTCAAAACTTGGGACACCTTGGTCGTTTCCTCTTGGGAGAATTGTTCAGAGACAGTGAGAGTGAACAAGCTAAAACCATTTGTGAACCATAAAGTGCTATTATCCATGCCAAGAGATATCTGTTTATACCAATAGAAGCAAATTAAGAAGGTGATAGCTCAGTTCTTCAGCTGTTTCTCTCCTGCTGTGGAGGAAGATAAGCCTGACTCCTCACTTACTGAGTGGCTGGGGATGAGGTGCCTTCATGGCACACGCCCACCATCTCCTCAGTTATAAAAACAGAGGTAATCGCCATGTGCTGCAGCGTGATTTGGTCGTAGCAAGGAGCACAGCACCGACACAGGTGACAGCAGGAGACTTGTTTACAAGAAGTGTCTGAGGGAGACAGGTGGTAGACTGACATTAGATTAGTGGTTGCTGTGGGGCAGGGGCAGCGTGGAATGTGGCAGAGTGAGTGTGGGGCTTTTTTCTGTGTGAGCAAGGGGTTCTGGGATCAGCGCTGATGGCTGCACAGTTTTGGATACACTAAAACTCACTATAGAAGGGTGAATTACATCATGTGGGATTGTGTCACCATGGAATAAGTGAAGCACAGTAGTGATTGAGAATTTATTAATGCAGCCTGAGTGTACAAAATAATTGGAGGGATTTGTAAGCCAAGGGGCCACAGAGAAGGGTCTGATTGTACAGATTGGGTGGGGGGCTGCCCTTGAGGGGTACACTGAGACCCAGGCGCCACCTTTGGGGGCACAGTCTTCACTCTGGCACCATCACCACCCCTTGCTCCCCAGTCAGGACCAGACCCACTGTGTGTTTTCTCCTCCGAGTGCACACAAAGAATTGGATGCGCAGAGATGAAGTCTCTGACTTTGGTTAATTTGGAGTCTGTCTTTAAGGAGTGCTCAGCTCATTATAATCCAGAAGCCTTGGGCAATTTCTCAGAGCTAAAGGGCTGTAATGGCCTGTACTCTGCCACCCATGGGGCTGGTTGCCTTCTTGGTCCCGTGGAAGGGGGAGCTACTGGGGCAGGCATAGAACATGAGCTCCTAAAACTCGACCACGAGCACCCTGCCTGTCAGGACTTGAGGTCAGCCTCACAGGGCTACTTGGAAGCTTCATAATCCAGCTAAGTTTTTTGCAACAAAAATAACACTAACCTGCAGCTGGTACCAGGTCCCCATATGAGGTAGCTGAGAGTCTTGGGGCTGGAATCTGGCATCTCCTGGGCTTCTGGTAATGTTGGCTGAGAAAAGAGATGATATCCAGGCAGAAGCCCTCTCCAGGAGAGTGCCCACCTGCCTGCAAGCCATGGGCCCCTGCAGCGGTGCTCAGTCTGCTCAGGCCATTTCTGTTAAATGCAGCAGTTCACAAAAGGTGGATTTGATGTGAGTTGCCCACTCTTAGCCACAGGGAGGTCATTGATGACCTTGACCATGCAGTTTTGATGGATCAGGGGCCATAGTGGGTTAGGAGGAGATTGGGAGGTGAGAGCAGAAGTGGCTAGAAGCACTGACCTGCAGGAGGGTTTGTGACCTAAAAGGTGCAGAGACATGGGGTGGTTCCAAGAGGATCAGGTACCAAGGAGGCCACGGGGCCTTTTCTTGGTTTCATATTTGCAAATATGGGGGCTATTTGCATGCCAGGGAGAGGGGAGCGCCAAAAGGTTTCCATGTGATGAGAGGGACGGGACCCAGTGCCCAAGAGTCAGCCTTCAGTGATCAGAGGCATCCACCTGTTGTAGAGGCAGCAAGCAGACTTGGTACAATGGAATCAGTTGACTTGACAGGGTGAATCTGAGGAAGTTCAGACCAGGGTTGGGGACACGTGTGACATCAGGAGCAAGAAGTGCGGGAGCCAGGCCCTTATGGTAGGAGCCCAGAGCAGGGGCCGGCCCAGAGGGGGGGCGTCCAGGGCACGGCAGGGGCTGCCACTGACATTTAGTAGGTCTGAGCGTTGTGGTGTGCCACAGACATCACAGGGCTTCGCCCATTTTGGAGCAAAAGGCCCTACCGAATGTCCCGGCTGTGCCTCCTAGCACCTCCGGTGTCCTGGGCACTCCCCTAAAGCCTGGGGTCCCGGGAGGTTGATGGAGCCAAGTGTAGCTCTGGGGTGGGGCTTGTCCACTGCTGCCTACCTATAGATTAGTCTGTGACTCCTGCCCTGGAGGAGCCCCAGCCTCCCACACATCAAGGGTCCCCCTCTTGCAAATCCAGGAGCTGGCTCCTTCTCCTGGAATGGTGCCCATCTGTCAGGCCGGGAGGCTCCCGAAAGGAGGGGCTGCTGACCCTGGAAGACTGGGTGATGCTGCTGTGTGTCCTACCCAGGAGGAGGGACCAGGTAAGAGCAGGAGACCTAGCAAGCCCCAGGGCAGCTTTGAGTTTGTTTCTATCATCACATCTGAGCCTCCAGAGGCCTTTTGTGTGAAGGACATGCTTTGTTCCCACTGTAATTAGTGTGTAGTTAGGAGGTGCCAACCCCAGAGATCAGCATGGTGGCAATAGTAGCCCAGTGACCAGCAAGGTCTCCAGAGAATTTGGCTGGGTGAGTTTCGGTGGATGGGTTCGGGTTTGGTGCACTTTCCTCCCTGCTGATCTCCCCAGCCCTGTGCACACAGCTACAGCAGGGAGCAGGACACACACACATGGGCTCCTCTGACTGCCCTTGAGCAGGATGCCACCTTCCCCTAAGTCTGTTCTGTTCTGTTGTCAGCACCTGCTGCTTCCCCAGGACTGTCCTTTGTGTTGAGGTGTTACAGATGAAATACCCTGCAGAACTCCGCACCCCTGCAGTGCCCCCAGGTGGCCAACAACCTTGGGGTCAGATGACAAGTCCTGCAGTGGCTTGGCAGTCACCCCAGCTTGGCACTCTGGGAGTGCCCTGGTGAGATTGATGGCCTCCTGTGCCTGCAGCAGTGCCTAAGGCTTTCGGGATTTCTGGGCCCCCCTTCACTGCTCAGCCCAACGCTGCATACTGCTCCAGGGGCATGGACACTGTGGGGAGGAGCTGTATGCTCCCCCAAACCTCCTTGATGTTCTGCCTTCCAGAGTGGCTCACAGCAGAGGTCTCAAGTCAGGGTCCTGTCACCTACACTGATGTGTGCTTCTCACTCCAGAAACCCAGTGGCCTCTTCCCTCAAGCCTCAGCCTCCCCACTGATGAGGCTAAGATGGGTGAAGCCGTGTCCAGGCACCCTTGGTCTAGAAGACTCTGGGGAGCCAAGTGTCAGAGATGAGGGAGGAGCTGCCAGGGGTGGGGCAGGGACTCAGCAGGAGGTGTACCCCTCCTGCCTAGGGGCCGCTGGTCTCCTGGTCTCAGCTGCACTCTAGCTGCCCTTTCGCCCTCCATCCCCAGCCCAGGCCTAGAGCCTGGTCTCTGCCTGGGTCCCACCGTGGCCCTCTTGCCCCCCATATTCCTATATACATACGGATGGAATGAAGCAGGGCGGAGCCCTACTTGGGAGGCACTAGATTTAGGGAGCAGAGAGCCAGAGCAGAGGGTTTTCCTAGAGCAGGAGGCCAAGAGACCGTGGGGCCGTGGAGAGGCTCTGGCGCATGGCTCCCTCTCCCGCCTGCCAGCCACCTTGCCCACAGCGCCAAAGTCAGTGCTAGTGCTGCTGACTTCAAGTGGCTCCAGGCTTAAAAGCCAAAACGCCGCTGATCTGCGTTTGGACGGATTCCATCCCTGTCCCTGCAAGGCTGTGCTCCTAAATCCCCTATGTGACGTCAAACCACAGCTAATCACGGAAAACAGATTAAGTTCTGTAAATTCAATTACCCAGCAGTCCCCCAGTCAGGGTCTCCCTGCTCCCTCCCCAGGCCTCTGGAACCACATCCAAGTGACCCACCACAAGTCTCGACCTCATGCCTGCCCTGGGCAGCCTCCACTCCACCTGGCTCTGCCCTAACCCAGGAGGCCCAGCCAGGTGGGGTGGGGAAACTATGGGGGCCACACCTTGATTCTTGGGGTGCCATCCCCTCGTACCTCCTCTCTGCCTCTCCACCTGTGTCCAGATCCCTAACCTGGACACAGCTCACACCCTGCCCAGGGCTAGCCTTTCCTGCTCCCAAGCCCGCCCCCCAGACACCGCCCACTCTAACATGGTTTAGCCCAGTACAGGCACTCTTCTATGCTCCTAAACGCATGGCCAGGGTCTCCAAGGCTCCTCTAGGGGCTGGGGATATAGCTCAGTGGAATAAGCGCTTGCCTAGCAGGCGCAGGGTCCTGAGTTCAATCCCCAGTACCGGAAGAAAAAAAAAAAAAAAAAAAGAATAGCTCCAAGGCTCCTCTGAAGGCTAAGACCTAGGCACCATGTTTTAGGCCCTTGAAAGCCCCTTTCCTCTTTGGAGAGATACTAGTGGTTGTACATGAGAAAGAGGAGTGGTCATCCAGATCCCTGGTCTGGTTTCCCTGGCAGAGAGGGCTCAGAGACCTCTGTTTTTCTTTTTCCCAATCCTTGTGCCAGGCCCTGAAATTTGCCCTGCAGAAAGCAGAAATATAATTCTTTTTAGCCCATCACAGTTCAGCGGAGACAAGATGAAATGTGTCTGTCTCGCACCCAAGCAGCCAGAGTAGGTGTAATGAGGTTGCCCGAGTAAGAGTTCAGCTTCTGGCTGAGAGAGTCAGGGGCAGCAGTCACACAGGCACACCGCTTCAGACCACCTGGGAGAAAGCCTCCCTATCTTGTCCCTGCGTGACCTTGTCTGGCTCTCAACCCAGCCAGTATTTTTAACAGAGCTGTTCCTCCTTCATGCCTCTGTGCCTGCATGTCAGCCCCTTGCCGTATGGCCCATGGGTTTAGTGTGTGCACTGGGGTGGCAGTCCAGCCAGGACAGTCGCTGGCCCTCCGGCCCAGGGCTCTGCCCTCCACCCTGCTAGGCACTGTGGTACGGCCCAGTCATCTGCCACCATGTGCTAGTTGGCCCTGAGCTCAGCACTTTATGTGCAGCATCTCCTTTAATCCCCGAGGTAGCTGACGCAATTCTCACTCTGTTCTGTAGAAGAAATGAATGCTCAGGCCGACAGATCAGGTAGCCCCACAGCTGGACACACCTAGGAGGAGGGGATTACACTCACTGCTTCAGCTGCCTGCTCTGGCCAGTTGAATGCTCACTGCTCAAACTCTGCCGCCACAAGCTCCAAAGTATCAAGTAATATAGAAAGTCACGAGTAAAATGTGCTCAAAAGCCCACTAGTCTGAGGCAACTTCACCATTAACATTCACCAAATGGACACTTCAGACTCTGTGTGCAAACAGAAATATATAGGCAGAGTAGGGATAGTGTTTTCTAAGTTTTAAAATGCACTTGGAAAATAAAAATCAAGGGTGAGAGTATAGTTCAGTGGTAACGTTCTTAGTGTGTACCAGGACCTATGTTCCATCCATAGCATCAAAAAAACCCAAAACATCAATTTATTTATTTTTTTAACATAACCATAACGTCAAATATTTAAAATTTAATGTTACTTCAACTTAACCAAAGACAAATCTATTTCCATGTATCTAAAATGAAATGGAAGCCAGATGTGGTGGCATATGCCTATAATCCCAGCACTCAGAAGGCTGAGGCAGGAGGATTGCTGTGAGTTCAAGGCCAGCCTGGGGTACATAGTGAGGTTCAAGGCCAGCCTGAACCACACAGTGAGACCTTGGCTCAAAAAAAATAAGTATATATATATACATATATATATATATATATATGAAATGAATGTATATGAAGTATATATATATATGAAAGTGAATTGTTAAACTTCAGAAAAATGTTTCTTCAGCATAAATGATAATAGTTCCTAAAAGATTAAATTAAGATTTAAAAAAAAAACAGCTGGGGATATAGTTCAGTGGCATGGTGCCTGCCTGGTAAGTGCAAGGTACTGAATTCGATTCTTGATTCAAAAAAAAAAAGAAAAAGACTTTAAAAAATAGCTTTGTTGGGATATAATTTACATGCTCATACCATATACCCATTTAAAATATGCAATTATTGGTTTAGTATATTGCATTATTGATTTAAGTAATAAATTTCATTTGTAGAGCAATTTTAGGTTCACTGTAAAATTACATGGAAAATAGAGAATTCCCATACGTGCCCTGCTTTCATGCCAGCATCCTCCACCATTAATTTCCATGCTGGAGAGATCCGCTGGCTACAACTAAGCAGCCCACACCGCAGCACCACATCACTGTCACCCAGAGTCCATAGTTTACATTAGGGTTTTCTCCTCTTCTACAATCTGTGAGTTCTGATGAGGCTGTAATGATATAGGCTCACTGCTGTTGTACTATGTGGAGTTTGCGGCCCTAACATCCTGTGTGCTCTACCCCTGTTCTTCTGTTCTTAGCCACATCGTGAGCTAACTTCCATTCTAGGGAAGTTGAGAACATTTTACTTCCACTTCCATTCTTCCACTCCCAATTTTTGATAGTTATATTATTTATGTAAGCTGTCGAGGTTTTTAATAATCATAATTGCCAAGATTGCAAAAAATATTAATTCAAGATTTCCCCATGGATGGAACTGTTGTGAGTTATCACTGGGATTTCGACATTGGGTAATTTTTTTAAAAGACGATTTTATGAATGTGTAAGCCCATAAATTCATGTTTGAGAATATTTGTCAACTTTATTCTTAAATGACAATTTAGCTAGGTATAAAATTCTGGTACCCAATTTCCTTTAGCATTCTAGATGTTGTTCATTAGTTTCTGAAATTTTGTTGCTGTCAAACCATCTTCCTGCCATTCCTACGTATGTGGCTCTTTTTTTTCTAGTACCAGGGATTGAATGCACTGAGCTACATCTCCAGCCCTTTTCATTTTTTATTTTGAGACAGGGTCTCACTAAGTTGCCTGGGCTGGACTCGAACTTGTGATCCTCCTGCCTCAGCCTCCCAAGTGCTAGGACTATGGGTGTATGCCAACACACCTGGCCTTTTGTGGGGTTTTTTTTGCTTTATTTTGTTGCTTTCTTATTTTTTTTTGGAGACAGAGTCTTGCTATGCAGTTCAGGCTAGTTTTAAACTCACTTTGTAGCCCAGACTGGCCTTGAACTTGCAACAATTCTCCTACTTCATCCTCCTGAGTGCTGGAATTATAGGTGTTATTTTGATTTTTTGAGACAGGTTCTCGCTATGTAGCCCAGGCTGGCCTCTAATTCTCATAGATCCTCCTGCCTCTGCTGAGTGCTAGGTGATATAACTTTTTATTTTATTTTATCTTATTTGTGTGTGTGTGGTACCAGGAATCGAACTCACCACCTCGCAGGGAGGTGCTGTGCTGCTGAGCTGTGTCTCCATCCAATATAGTTTTTAAACATATCTGTGATGCATTTGTTTTTCTTTCCCTTTTCCCCCTGAGTTGGCTAGCTTACTTTTCAGCCTTTATGTCTATTGTCAAAGTTTTTTTTTTTTTTTTTTTATCTTTTTGCAACAGGGTCTCGCTATGCAGTTCAGGCTGGTCTTGAGCTCACTTTGTAGCCCAGGCTGGTCTTGAACTCGCAACAATCCTGCCTCAGCCTCCTGAGTGCTGGGATTACAGGCGTGCACCACCACACCTGGCTTGTAAAGAATTTCTTTTTCTGTGTGTTGTATGCCTGCTTTGGCAACACATTTACTAAATTTCTGTCTTCTCTTCCATTCCCTCTGTGCCCACCAACTTTAAGAGATTGTATCTGTAACCTCTTTGCATGTATGGAGAACGGCTTGTATCTTTCCTGTTTCTCTGGAGGATCCTTCTTGTGATATGCATTATCCTTACTGTACAGGACCAAGTGGGCTCCATCCTGATCATTCCTGTTACATCCCCACTCCTGACCTCATTATTCCAAAGAGAGGGTCATGATATTTAATGGGGCTCCAGGGCAGCAGGTGTTAACTCTTAGCACGGTCTTTCCCACCAGCTCAGATGTCATGGGCCTAAGCTGGGGCTTGGGGTGTAGCCATCTGGTTTTACCAGCGATGTGTGACTGCTCTCTCCCTGTTTGTTTTTGAGTGAGGAGAGTGGAAGAGAACTACTCCTACTGGCCATCTCCAGCAGGACACCAGGTGCACCATTGCTGGTGCAGCTAGAAACAAGCAGACCTGCTCTCCTCCTGAATAAGGAAAGGCCAGGGCTTGGGCAGATGGGCTGTTGGTGCCTTCATCATGAACTCCTAGCTGGGCATAGTGGTGCACACCTGCAATCCCAGCACTCAGAAGGCTGAGGCAGGAGGATCACCATGAGTTTCAGGCCAGCATGGGGTACATAGTGAGACCCTATCTCAAAAAAAATTTTTTTTTAACTGGGAGCTCCTAGAAAGGATTCCCAAATTTCCCAAGCTGCTCCTGGGAGGCAAGAGTGGGTGGTCCTGAGAGGGTGCTGAGCACCAGAGCCTTCCCCAGGAGGAAGGGCACAGGCCCTCCCACAACTGCTTCTCAGGACAATGGGGCTTCACTGTGGAAATGTGCTGCCTGGCACCTGACACTGCTTTATCTAGTATGTCTCTGCTCTTCACAGGGAAAGGGGACCCCAGAAACCAGTCCTGGTTCACCCTGCTCTGCCCTGCACCTGGCACTGACCCTCACAGGCTTATGGGTAGACATGCCTGCCCTGATGCACCAGGATACAATGTGCCCCGGCTAGGGAGGTGCCCATGGGAGGATGCTCTACTGATGCACGACCTGCTGCAGGGCCTTTGTTCTTGCTATTGGCTGTGTCCTCACACCTGCTCCCAGCTCTGTGAGCAAAGCCCCAAGACTCCTAGGAAGACCAGTCCCCCGCACCTGGGGCGCCCTCCCCTGGCACTCATGGTAACTCTGGAAGTGGGGTGTCTTAGTACCACTTAATATGTGGAGAGACCAAGCCTCAGCCAGTACAGACCCTTCTCCCAGGAGGCCACCCAGCTAGCAGAGGCCTGGTCAAGCATACAGTCAGATCCCAGAGGGAACTCCAAACTGTGTGCTCCTGTCACATTGTGCATCACTCCCAGAGTTGAGTCTTCTCTGTTGCTGTTAGTCACTGTGCACTCAGCCGTAGCTGCACTGAACTGCTTTTGTTCCCTTCGGTCAGTGTGCCCGCCCGCCTCCTGCTTACCACCCTCACTCTCTGGCTCCTTGTGGGCAGAAACACAGTGCTTTCCTCCGGCCCAGTGTGGATGGGATTGTGCCCTACCCTTCTGTGTGTGTGATGGTCCTCGAGATCGTTGTGCAGCAACGCTGGTCAGCCCTGAGCTTTGCCGCTAGCCCCGCTCTCCCTGCATGATTGGAGCCACCAAGGAGCCTCTGCTCCTCTGGCTTTGTGTCCTCTCTGCCATGTAAAGGCAGAAAGGACACTGTCTGTGTGACCACGGCTTACCTGACAGGTGTTGGGGAGGACGTTGTTATGGACTGTCCTGCCATGTGCTCACAGAGCTTCTGAAACCCAAGATTCAAGCCCGAGTCTGGTGCTTGCCGGGCTCTGCGATTTCATCCATGGTGGTCATGGGAGGAGCCAGAGGCTACCAGTATGCTCAGCCCAGCCCTGCAGGTCCTGCCTCACCCCTAACTCCAGGAGCCTGCAGCCAGGCCTGGTGGGCTGGGAAGCCAGGGGTGCAGAGCAATCTCATGTGGGTGTGGGTGCTCCTGGGCAGCCACTCCCAGGGAGTGGGTGGGGCCCCGAGAGGGAAAAGGGCTGAGCCCAGGGTTTCCAGGAGCGTCCAGAGGTCCTGAGCCCTTCCGACACTGACGAGGGAACATGACTGGCTGAAGTGTGCTGGGGGCCACTGCATTAGAGAACACACCTGAGGCCCCACAACCGTGAGTCTGGGTGCCGCACAGCACCTCCCCTGCAATGGCTTCTGCCCAGCCTTCTAGATCAGAGACCTTAGGGCTTCCCTATGAAGAACCACAGGGAAGAGCTCTGGACGCCTGTTGAATCTCAGTTTTCTTTCCGATGTCCATTCCTAATTTCATCGGACCTCTCCACAACACAGGGGTCTCTCTGCTTCATGTGTGGAAGGTGTTTCCCTAACCGTGTGCCCACTGCCTTCTTGGCGAGATGGAAGTGCATGCAGGTATTGACCTTGGACCCCTGGTACTCTGGCCAAGCAGGACCCATTTCTCACTTTCCCATGGGAGGAGGTGCAGCCTGGGAGCTGTTGGGCTGTCCTTCCCCTCCCCCAGAGCCTCAGTGTCCAGCCAGACTTGAGCACAGCGTGTGGCCCAGGTCTTTAGTGCCTGGTGATGCACACAGACCCTGTGTAGATGGAGCCCTAGGGAGGATGCCTGCCTGGCCAGCCTCTCACTGTTACCACTTAGCCATGCCCTGTCTAGGGCACCACAAGTTCTCATGGACTGCCACCCTCAGTCTTTTCTGCGATACTGAGGATTGAATCTGAGGAGTGATGAGCTACCTCCCCATACATTTTTACTTTGAGACAATATCTGGCCACATTGTCCAGGCTGGCCTTGAATTTGTGATCTTCCTGCCTCAGCCTCCCAATCGGCCAGAATTGCAGGCATGTGGCTCTACTCCCCTCTCAGAGCGGTCTCTTTAAAATACTATCCTAATCCTGCTGCTCACCATCTCAGAAGCCTTCACTCAGGTCCCAGTGAGTAATGAGGAACCTGTGGAAGTAGCCAAACAATATTTACAGCAAAGGCTCAGCTACCAGGGCATGGGTGACGGTGGGTAGTGTTATGTTCTTGGTAACTGGGAGTGTGTCTTCTTTGGGCACTAAAGTATGCTTGTTCATCTTTGTAATTTGATTGCTTTAGGTACAAATCATCATCAAATACCTTCTTTGTCATTTAATAAGAAGCTGCCGTGAGCACTGTATCTGCTTGTCTTGTTTACCTCTTCTCCCTCCAAACCCTGGCCCGTGTTGCCAGTGGAGGAGGCACCAGGAAGCGCATATTGTTGGACTGGACAGAAACTAAGCTTGAGGTTACTGTCCTCTGCCAGAGCAGAGACGCTGCTGCATCTGGTGACACTGAGGCCCCCGCTGGAGGGCCTCAGCCTGCTCACTTTTTTCTCATTACTCTATGTCCGCTGCCTTCTTTCCCAGGACTGTCGCTTCAGCACAGGCCTATCTGTAACATGCAGGGAAACTGAGGCTGCAGCTTATTAGGATTATGAGTTAAACAAGAGCATGGTTACCCTTTTGCCCACCTTCAGAGCAGGCTCAGGGTCCTTTGCTTCCCTGTGGCTGCAGATGGGAGAGTTTACACCCACTCTCAGTCCTGCCCATAGCTCTCCAAGACTGCTTAGCAAACCAGGAAACAGAGGTCACAGAGACAAAGAATTCGCTTGGGGTCACACTGTCCTGTCTGCACAGGACAGGGTCAGACCAGAATCCCAGCCTGAGGTCTAGACTGGGATTCTCTTCCGTGCTGTCACAGCCACTATCCCTGTAGAAAGTGACTATCCTGTCTTCTTATCCTCCTTTCTCAGGGGGCCTCGGTGGATTCTGTCATGGTTATTTAAGGAACCTCGCCTAGAAGTCCCCACTCACAGTTTCCCCATTGGCGGGAAGGCCCGGATTCCAAGATGATCATAAAGGAATACCGGATCCCTCTGCCGATGACCGTGGAGGAGTACCGCATTGCCCAGCTGTACATGATTCAGGTAGGTGGAGGGTGAGGTGGGCCAGGTGGGATTCTGACAGATGTCCCAGCTGTGCTGGACTTCCTGCTTCTCAGCATGACTCCAGGCCTGCGGGTCACACCCGGGTTGTTCCTATCCCTGCATTCTCAGCCCCTACCATGCCAGTGCTCTTCCTTACCTTGGTGACCACTTATCATCCCCAAATCTTAGCTGAGGCTGCCTTCATAAAGCCCCATAGCCTACAGGCTTAAGCATCAGGCACTCACTTTTGGTGAGTCACAGTCCCAGGCTGAGGTCTGGTGGCTTCCGTTTCTGGTGAGAACTCTTCCCCTAACCTCATCTAAACCCAATTACTCCCCAGAGGTTGCATCTCCAAATACCATCACATCAGGTATCAGAACTTCAACACAGAATCTGGGAAGGGGACACAACATGCAGTCCATAATACTCTACCTAATGGGCAGCAAGGGTGAGGTTAGATGGGTTAGACAAGCGTACAGCCTGCCTTGTGGGCTCCCACATTGTCCACACTGTGACGGCTGGCGTGTGGCCGCAGAAGTGTGAGGGTGTTTCTGTGAGGAGCCAGACTCTCACCTGCTCCCAGGAAACATTACTAGTCTTCCTCCTCGGGGCCTTGCCAGCCAAGAAATAGGCCCAGGGCCCCAGTATCTGGGATGCTTCTGTCCCAGTCACCAGACCTGACCACTGCTCGCACCTACTGGGGACCTGTCCATGACCTTCACTCTGCAGCCATCCTCCTGCCTAGCCCAGTGCCGGCCCCATGCCCAGCCTGGCAGCTGCCTCCAAGCTGCAGGCCTCAGTGCCTCCTACACTGGTCCTGAACGGCTGTCAGTCTGGCTGTGGCTTCTCTGGGCACATTGGAGCCTTGGTCCCTGTCACCAAGGGGGGCCTATCTCGGGTGGGCATCTCTCTGCACAGCCTCCGTGTCAGAGCACCCATCACACTGAGCTGTGGCCAGCGTGAGGTCGGATGGCAGCAGCGTGCCTCCTCTTCCCAGGTGGGCCTGGGGTTTGTAGCTCCCACCCTGTCGGAGTGGGGTTATGAAGCCCGGCAGAGCCTGGAGCCTGGCTCCTGCCCAGGAGGAGCTAGATGAAGCTACTAGGCTTTAGGCAGGTTCCACACATGGGCGGTGTGGCTGGGGGGAAGGTGCCCCAGCCTCTCTGGGGGCTTGTTTGCTCTGAGCTACTTCAGAAGCACCACTCAATTCCCTCTTGAACCACTTACCCCTTAATTATATCTAGAAAGCGAGAAGAGGAAGAGGCTTCAAACAGGCCCAGGCTCTGAGCACTCTGGAAATAGTTCAGTCCATTCAAGGACCAGTCTCATCTGCCACCATGCTGTCTGTTCTTGGTTCCTGCCCTGGGGATGAGCCCCCGCCCTTGTGGACAGCATCCCATCTGCACCTAGCCCCCTGGGGTGGCTCGTCAGGGTGGGAGCACAGCGCTTCTCCAGCCTCTGGGGTCTCCCAAAGCTCTTCGTGAGCACAGAGTCACCTCTGATTTGGGGCTCCTCCAAGCACCTGCCACCTCCCCACAGTGAGCATGATTGATAGCTTGATAGCGACCCACAAGGCCCTACAGTGCTTGGCCCTCCCTCCGCTTCGAGTAGCCCGGGCCCTGCCCACTGGGCCAGTGCTGAGGCATCTTTGATGAAGGTCAAGCCACAGACTGGGATTGTAGTAGATGGAGACATTACCACCCTGCAGATCCTGCACATCACCACCATGCCTCCCAGCTCAACAGAGCCAGCTCAGGCTCTGAGTGCTGGCTGGACTCATCTGTAAGGCCCTGAGCCTCCAGGATCTTTCCCTGTGCTCCTTCTTGTGAGCAAGCACACACATCCAGTCTGCTTTCCTCCTAAACTGGAAAAGTGAAGCCAGCCAGGTGTCACCAGGGAAAACGTCAGCGTGCCCAGTACAGCACGCCTGGGGGATGTGGCTAAAGTACACGCCTGCACAGGCATGTACATGTGCACATGAGTGTACCTCCACAGACACAAATGCACAGTTCCCATCAGCTTATTTTTTTTTCTTTTGAGACAGGGTCTTAGTATGTAGTTCAGACTGGCCGGGAACTCACGGTGATCCTCTTGCCTCAGCCTCCCGAGTACTGGGATTACGGGCATGTACTGCCACTCTCTTCAGCCTTTGACAAGCCCATAGTCCTGAGGCCTGCAGTGACATGACACACAGTGTCAATGCCGGTGCAGCCACTTCCTCTAAGACCAGGTCCCTCTAGGGTCTTGGGCTCTGCCCATAGGTGACTAAAGATAGCCTCCAACCTCCCAGCCCAGCTTGGAGGAAAGTCAGGGAGTGTTGGATCTCTGCCTAGGGAAGGCATCACAGCAAGGGTCCCAAGAAGATGTGTGTAGATCCTGGCTGGGGGTTGCAGTGTGGTCTGTTTCCAGGCAACAACACATCTAAGAATCATAGTCTGTTGGAGAAAGTGTGGCTTTTAGGCCTCAGCTTGAGTTCTAGCTCTAGTGAACAAGCAATTCAACCCCTTAAGCCTCAGTGTCTATCTGGAATGTAAGCTCACCTCTCAGAGCATCAGCCAAAAAGGCACTGAAAAGTCAGTTTCCCATTTTACAGGTGGGAAACTGTGGCCCCTGAGCCAGGGTTGAAACTCAGCTCCTGCCAGGTGGCCCCTCTGGCCTTAGAGAGCTCTGAGACTCCTGGTGGAGCTGGGGGAAGTTGCTGCCACCCTCGGAGGTGAGGGGGTAATGTCGACAAGGGCACAGGTGGAGGGATAGTGGGAGTGGACAGGAGGCCTCCACCGGAACAGGGAGAAGGTAGCAGTGTTCTGAGGAGTCAGTGGCCTCGCTGTTGGCCCAAGGCCTCCTGACCCCCCAGCCCTCATCCTCAGCTTCCCGGGAGAGGGTCCTGGCGGGGAGTGGTGTGAGCTGTGACTGTCAGCTGAGGGCAGAGCAGGGAGGGCAGCTCAGGCGCTTACCTGTGTCCTTCCTGTCCCTGGGACACCCCCTCGCATCAGATTCCCATCTGTACTGAGATTGGGCCTGCAATGGCTCCTCCATCTAGCAGTCTCTGCTTTTCAGGAGCTGTGGCACTCACTCTTTGCAGCCCCACAGCCTCTGTCAGTGGCTCAGCCCAACTCCCTCTGCTCCTAGTCTAGCCTTGATCTTCCCTGCCTCTGCACCTGGAGTTTCTGGGAGCAGTGTCACCGTGGGTGACGTGTTCAAGGCATGCAGGACTATGAGTGCATGGCTCAGTGTGTGGCCCCCATACCTTAGCGATGATGTTCAACTGTAAGCTGGAGTCACTGGTTTTCTCCACCCTGAGTGGGGATGAATTAAGTGTGTCCAGCATGTCCAGGGAGACAGTACAGATGTAGCCAAGTGACATTCCGTCAGGAACAGGGACAGCTGGAAACAGGTCTGCACGTGGGCTCTGGGAAAATGCTCCAGGAGTCCAAACATTTTGTTCCAGGCCTTATGAGCAGCTGCATTTTCATGGAAAGCAGTAAGGAGGCTCAGTTTATTTCCCACTGCACTACCCACAGCTGGAAAGAGGCCTTCCTCTGAACTAGCCACCCCATAAGGTTGTGAACACAGGTGCAGCTAGCACCATGTCTAAGCTGCACTTGGTGCACCAGTGTTAGGTTTGAAAAGAAACAGCTGGCCTGTCTGGCAGACCTCCACCAAGGGGGTGCTACCAGGGTTGACTGCCAGTGAACAGGCCAACATACTCAGCCAGGACCCTGGACAGCTCTGTGGGCCTCTGCTTGCAGCAGTTTCTGGCCCACTGTCTTTCTCTCTTCTCCAGCCCCAGGGAAGCCCAGCCTGCCTGCACTGACCTAGGTCTCAGAGGAAGCTGCCACAATGCTGCTTGCAGGACCGGTTGGCAGGGACCAGGGTGGCTTCCCATATAAGCAGGGAGCAGGGAGATCTGAGAAGAGCCTGCTCCCACAGGGCATGACTAAGTCACACCTGTGCCTGGGCAAGCCACCCTCTCTATTGCCATGGCCAGTGGAGACCCAGGGTCAGCCTGGGGACGGCTGTCCAAAGTTGTGAGTGACAGTGGGGAGTAGAATACATTGGTGCATTCCTCCACTCTTGCCTAGCACCCACAGCACCAAGGCCCAAAATGTTGTCTGGGATGCATACTTGGAGGCCAGTACTCAGGGTGCAAGGCCAGGCTCTTGCACCCTGAGTACCCACCCTGTCCGTCCCCTTGAGTGACCATGGCCAGTCATCACCACCACTCTGTGATGACAGCAGTCCCGGTCCCTAGAGCCTGAGACATGCCACCTGCTTGGATACTCATGACAACCTGAAGAATCGGTGGTATCCTCTGCCCTGACAGGTAAGATGTCGAGGAGCTCAGAGATGTCAAAGAACCTGTCCATGGTGCACAGCTGATCCTGAAGCCATTCTGTCTAGAGCAGTGGCTGTCTGCCTTTTTCACTGTGAGCATTTTGAGATCTCCTAGCCGCCCCAGCCCTCATCTCCTCTGAAGTCAGCTGTGCGGTGTTAGGGCAGAGATGCCCTCCACCCCTCTCCCTGCACATCCTCCCCACCCCCCCAGGATCCAACACTCACATATACATAAAAGTTGAGGTCGTTTGCTGGTAGCCAGACCAAATGGGGGTGGTCTTCCTGCATAGTCACATGCTGGGGAGAGGCCTAGAGACCGAAGGCTTGTGTGGGTCGGGGTGGTGAGAACGCTCTTAGGGAGCAGGCAGGACCAGCAAGTGATGTTCCTGTTTACCCAGCAGGCAGGCTGGCACTCAGTCCCACAGGCCATATCGGTGCTTGCCCAGTTGGCTGCCTAGGGCCCCCATTTCAGGTCCCCCTGCAACCTCAGACAATGACCTTATTTGAAATGAGGGTCTTTGCAGATGTAATTAGTTAAGGATATTGAAATGAGATCATCCTGGATTCAGCATGGCCCCCAATTGCACAGCTGCTGTCCCTGTAAGAAGAGGAGAGGACAGAGGGATGATACAGGCAGAGACTGGAGAGGTGCAGCCTCAAGCCAAGGGCTGCCAAGGAGGGCTGGTAGGCATGCAAGGCTCCTCCCTGGAGCCTTCGGAAGGAGCTGCTGAGGTGGGTGTGTTGGTTTTTCCCAGAGAGGCCTGGGTCTTCCTGAGCAGGCAGGGGCTTTTACATAGCCCCCCAATTTCCTGTGACCCAGGGTGGAAGGCCCCCTCACCGCTGCCCTGGCTTCTTCCCCAGCTCTCCCTGTCCTTCTGCAGGGATCCTGGCCCTCTGGGTAGACGTTTCCCCACTGAGCTTCCTGGTGCCCAAGTGTGTTCGCTCCCTGGTGTCATAGCAAAGAACCGCAACTTAGCTGGCTTCAAAAAAAAACAGAAATGCATTCCTACACTCTGAAGCCAAGGCCAAGGTGCTGCAGGGCAGCACCCCGTCCATGGGCTCACAGCAGGGGCCCTTCCTGTAACCTCCGCCTTCTGCTGGCTCCAACCATTCCTTGTCTTATGGCAACATCAAGCCACTCACACCTCAAAGACCCCACTTCCAAACATCATGCTGAGGTTCTCTGTGGACCTGAATGTGAGGAGTGGGGACATTTCGCCCTCTAAGCCAAGGGTTGGGTTAGCTCCATTTCCACCTGTAGTTTTAGAAACTGAGATGGAGAAGTGACTTGTCCAGGCTGAGAGGAAGCTGGCCAGAGTTTAGTTAAGAACCCATCTATCTCTTCAGCAGGTATTTACCAAACTCCTGCTGCATGCCAGAAGTTCTCCTTGAGGCAACCAGTGCTGTTCACTGAGCAGGGCCTTGGGACCCACAGGCTCAAGGCCAGCTCTGCCCTTTAAAACTGTGCAGCCCAGAAAAGTCACCTCCTCTCTCCCGCACCTGCTCAGCTGCACGGTGGGTTGTGGTGGTGCTGCCCCTTGCTTGAGGGGAGGGTGCAGGGACTCAAAGACAAGGCAGGGCACAGAGCAGACATGAAGCTGCTGGCAGAAGTGGGAGCGTAGTAAGTGTCCAATCTGGTCCCCAGTCCCGCTGTTTGAAGGGAAAGGGACACACACTTTTTATTCCATCTGCAGCTTCATGGGGGTCTTCTTTTTTGTGAAGGAGACTGTCACCCTGGGCCATGGAGACAGCGCATTGGGAATGCCCATGTGTGCGAGCATCTGTGTGCACAGGTGTATACCTTAGGGTTAGATAATGAGTGTGTGAGTCCACCCCGCACACAACTGCTGTTCAGGAAGTTGACCAAAGATGGCCTTAGCAATGTCATCACGTCACCACAGAAATCACAGAAACAGAAGCTGGGCTTAAAGTCACAAGTACCTCCAACATGAGGTTTTCTGCCCCAGCAGAAAGCTGACCTTTTGGACACTGGAAAGGACCTTTGTGGTAGAAACTCTTAGGGGTGACCTGTGTCATCTCTGTCACATAGTCACCAAGCCCTTTTATGCCCCTATGTTTGATCTTTCTCTTAGTGAATCTAAGAGGAAAGTGTTTGCTTGTTTCCCACAGCTGTTCTTCCAGCTCAGTCAGAGGCCACACGATTCACCCAGCTAAAGTGTCCAGGTCAGTGGCTGTTAGCATATTCACAGGGCTGAGTCTCCCTAAAAAGGAGCCACTCTGTCCGGTTCTCACCCCCAGGCCTCAGCAGTCACCATTTGCTTTCAGTCCCTGGATTTGTCCACTCCGCACAATTCATATCAGCGGAGTCATAGGACATGCGCCCTTTTGAGTCTGAGTTCTGTCGCTTTGCATGTACATTGTGGCAAGTCTCAGTACTTGATTGATCTTTATAACTCAAACATTTCCTATTGTTTGACTGTACCTTTGTCTACCCATTCATCTATTTATGGGCTTTTGTATTGTTTTACCTTTGCTACTGTGAGGAAATACTCATCTTTAAGTTTTGGCATAGATATGTTTTCCTTTTTCGGAAGTATGTATCTCGGAGTGGAATCGGTGGGTCATATAGTTTGATTGATTGATTGATCAATCGATTGATTATCCTGAGGATTGAACCCAGGGAGTGCTGAGCCACGTGCTCAGCCCTTTGCATTTTCTAAGACAAGGTCTTTGTAATGAGGCTGGCCTCAAATTTTTGACCCTCCTGTCTTAGCCTCAAGTAGCTGGGACCACAGCTTTGTGCCACCATGCCTGGCTGTTGGGCTTTTCAAGGAATCAGGTTTTCCAGCACACTCTGCTGCTGCACAGTCCTGCCAGTAACTGTGAAGGCCGCGGTTTCCCCCATCAGCACGTGCTGCCATCTCTCCAGTCATGTCAGTGCTTCTGGAGTCCTGTGCTCCTGGGGGGCTGGGCTTGCATTTCCTGAGAACGACACTGATGCTGAGCATCCTTTCGGTGCTCCTTGGCCATTTGCTGTTAGTGGTGGGAGATCTCTGTATTTTGGAGGATTATACAAAATAATAATAATACAAAATTACAATTTTGTATTAATTGATGAAAATCTCCGTTTTGTAGGTTGTCTTTTGCTTCTTTTAAAATACCCTTTTAAACAGAAAAGTTGTTAATTTTGATGAAGTCTATTTTAATCTTTTTTTTATTTCCTTGCTTGTGCTTTTGGTGTCTTGGTTCCAAAACCATTGTCTAATCCAGGGTCATAAAAATTTATGCCATTTTTTTCCCTAAAAGTTTTATAGTTTGAGCTCTTATAATTAGGAGAACGTAACTTCAATGAGCTGCCAGAGGCAGCCAGTGAGAAAGCTGTGTCCTTTGGGGAGTTTCAGGCCTCTGTGTTGTCAGGGGTCCTGCCAGAGCCCCTGCTGCCTCCCTGGCTGCCTTGGCACTCTGTCTGCGTGGCCCTCAGTTTCCCCATGCACACCCTGAAGAGATCACCTCAGTGATGCGTGTATTACAAGTGCCTCTGAGGTCCCTTTCTCTAGAGACAGCCCTAAGCACAGTCTTCTTTTGCTCTGCTCAAAAGAGCCTGTATCCATGGACCCCTGGTTCCTGCACACTCACACATGCATGCCGTAGGCACATGCACACATGTACAACACATTGATACCTGGAATGGCAGCTCCTGTGCTCAAGCTCAACACAAGGTCACAGCTGTCATTCTAGAGATTCATGACAAGTGCAGAACATGGATTCCCCTTCTCCCACAGGTCCCTCCCTCTGGGGAGAGCAGCCTACACCTGCCCCAGCCCCACCCTGCTGTGAGCTGCCTGCCTCCCTCACCCATGGAGTAGGTTGGATGTTAGGCTGGTGGTAAGGAAAGGCCACAGGGGTCCAGGGATATAGTTCAGTGGTACAAGTGCCTGTCTGGTAAGTGCAAAGTCCTGAGTTTGATTCCTGGTACAAAAAAAGGAAAGGCCACAGGCTCGTCTGGGAGCCTGAATCACACCCAGCGCCCTGGGCAGTAGGAATACTTACCAGAGCCAGGTGCCTGGCCCCATTAGGGAGGGGTGGGGCCCAGTACTCACGCAGGGGCCTGCAACTCAGGAGTCTGAGACTCAGGGGTCTGCGTTTCTACTCTGCCTCCATACCACCTTGGCGGCTTGTGGTCTGGGAGACTGGGCTATAACCTCCAGTGAGCTGCCTGCCACACTCTGTGCCTTAGCAGCCTCACAGTGGGGTGGGAAGAGCAGGGTGGTTTGAGGGTGAGCCATAGACTGTGCTAGAGCCAGGAAGGGCCCCTCTAAGGCCCCCCGCTGGGGCCACCTCTTCTAGGAAGTCCCCTTCCCTGCCTTCCTTGGCTGCTAGTAAAATCTGCTGAGCATGGCTGCTTCCTTTGTGTCCCAGCACCTGTTTACCCAGGGGCCCAGCTCTTCCCCTCTATCCTGGGGCCTCAGGGGCCAATCCGTGTTGGGAAAGCCAGGCCAGGTAGAGGAGCAGGCAGCCTGGTCCCTGCCCTGTCTTAGCAGCCACCAAGCAGGTTCCTCACTCCTTCCATCAAGGAAGCAAACCTCAGAAATTTCTGGGCTCGGAGTGGTGGGGACACCCTGCCCACCCGAGGCCAGGACAAAGCTGGAGCCTGGTGACTCCCGAGAGAGAGAGAGACCATCACACGTCCTCAGAGGCCCTGCCAGCTGGCAGGAGGCAGCTTCTAGGGGGCAAGGTGGAGCTTCCGTTGGAGTGTGGCATGGGGTGGGGTCTGCAGTGGCCTGGCCTTCTGCCCAGGAGCCTGGAGACCTCTGCCCAGTTTCATCCTCACTCTCCCACTGCATTCCAATGTTTACATACAGAGAAAGCATATGCCTCCGCACACCCACGTTGGTGGGCTCCTGTCAGTGACACAGCCGAGTGCACGGCAGCAGGTCTGGAGACAGGCACTTGTGGGCCCCGGGAAACCCACACTTGGCTGCTGGGCCCATGGAGTCATGGGAAGAGAGATTCCTGGCCGTGTGCCGCCTAACCGTGTGGCAGGTACACAGACTGCACAACCAGCGTTACCCTCTACTGCTGGGACTCAAGTGCAGGCCTGGGGACAGTCACGAGATTGCATGTGCTCAGCGTATACAGGCACCCCCAAAATGGGTGCATCTTACTGTGGTTTGATTTGCATTTTCCTAAAGACTATTGAACTAGTGATGTTGAACTTCTGTCTTTCTTTTATTTATTTTTTTCTTTTTGTAGTACTGAGGATTGAACCCAAGACCTTCCCATTGAATTACATCCCCAGCCCTTTATTTGTTTTTATTTTTATATTTTTTGAGACAGGGTCTTGTTATGCAGTTCAGGCTGCCCTTGAACTCAGTAAGTAGCACAGGCTGGCCTCAAACTCACAAAGTTCCTCCTGCCTCAGCCTCGCAAGCGCTGGGATACAGGCATGTGCCACACCAGGCTTGGCCCTTTATTTTTTGAGACAGGGTCTCACTAAATCATAATCATGGTAATGGTAATGTAACAATAGCTATATGGCTTATATCTAGACTCTCAGTGGTCATTAGTGCACAAGTTTTTTTTTTATTTCCTTGGCTAAATTTGTTTCTAAGTATTCTTTCAGATCCTGTTGTAAATGGAATTGATTTTTTAAATTTCTTTTTAGCGTTTATTTTTGTGTATTGTCTTTGTATATCCTGCAACTCTGCTGAGTTCCTTTATTAGGTCTCACATGTTTGGGGGAGATTATTTAGGATTTTCTGTATAAAGATTTTGCCATCAGCAAACTGAGATCATTTTACTCCTCCCTTTTCAGTGCGGGTGCCTCTTCCTTTCTGCCTAATGCTGTGGCTAGACTGTCTGGTCCGGTCCAGTCCCACACCCTCGCCTTATTCCTGACCTTGGGAGCCCTTTCAGTCCTGGGACAGATGGGAGTCAGAATAGATGCTGTGGGGGCAGTGCTGAGGCTCAGGAGGGAACCGGGGCATATGGAGCCTGGATCTAAATTTGCGGGGCTGTGAGAGGGCGCAGGAGCCTGAACGCCCTCTTCCTGTCCCACAACTGGACTCTCCTGAGCCTCCCTTGCACAGTGCTCTGCCCACATGTCTCGGGTGCTTTTGTCCCCACAGAAGAAGAGCCGTAATGAGACCTATGGTGAGGGCAGCGGCGTGGAGATCCTGGAAAACCGGCCCTACACGGACGGTCCTGGCGGCTGCGGGCAGTACACACACAAAGTGTACCACGTGGGCATGCACATCCCTGGCTGGTTCCGCTCCATCCTGCCCAAGGCAGCCCTGCGGGTGGTGGAGGAGTCTTGGAACGCCTACCCCTACACCCGGACCAGGTGCGTACCCCCTGCATGGTGCAGGGGCCGAACCACTACACCTTGCCCCCATACCAGGCTCTGTCCCAGAGGGGTGCCCTGAAGGCCCAGGTGGTCATACACAGGAGAGAGGGGGATGTCTCCCAGCCTTCCTGCATGCATCATGCCGGGACTGTTGGAGACCCCTTGTCTGGGTAGATTTGGGGGCTCCAGACTCAGTTAGGCTCCCCTGAGCAGCCCGACAGTCAGCCTGCTAAGAAGAAATGGGACCTGGGGTGCACCAGATGATTCGGAGGTCCCCTGCTCCTCTGAGCCCTTTAGCTGCTGTGACCACATTTTATTAAATCCCACACTGAGCAGGGCTCTCCCTGGAGTTACCTGCCGCCAGCAAGGATCTTTGCTATGTGACCCCCAAGACTGCTGAGCTGCAGGGACAGCCACTGTCCCCACCAACCACATGCTTACTGAGCAGGCGGAGTCCCCCACACTGTGAGGCACTGGAGCTTGCAAGACCACAGAGCGCTCACTCCGCCCATAGAGGGGCTGCCCCCTGTTGGTAGAGCTGGCTCCTTGGCGGCAGGTACCCGTCCCAGGAGTGCTGGGTCTGGATCTGGCTGGCGTGTTCCCAGCGCACCGCTCACACACACCATCAGACGTGGGGATCCCAGAAACCTCCATGGGGGCTCGGAATCGGCTCCCTCCTTATCTCTCTCCTACGCCCACCCTTCCTGCCCGGCCCGGCTGTTCTCCGAAAGGGCTGATGGCCCAGGAGGCGGGAGGGGCTGCGGGTCTCAGCCAGCCCGCCCGTCCTCTCCCCACTTTACTCCCATCCCAGGGCGTCCACCAGCCAGGCTGCAGGCCTGATGTATGCTCCTCTTTCCTGCAGGTTCACCTGCCCTTTTGTGGAGAAGTTCTCCATTGACATTGAGACCTTTTATAAAACCGATGCTGGGGACAGTCCTGATGTGTTCAGCCTGTCTCCCATGGAAAAGAGCCAGCTGACAACAGGTGAGCAGGAGGCGCCCCATGCCTAGTCCCTTCTCCTGATGTATGTGCCCCAATCTAGGGGCCCTTCCCACATGGAGCCCCCCAGGTGCGCACATGTGCCGGATCATGTCCTCTTCGGCAGCGTCTCCAGCTGACAGCCACACTGAGTACCATGGGCAGCTGGGGCTGTGGCACAGGATAGGCCTGTGTCCCTCGTGGTGGTGGCCTGTACCTCCCACCCCTCCAGCTTATGTTCCTGTACAAGAAGCACACCCAACTTGTTAAACCACCCCCCTTTTTGGTACTGGGAATTAATGAAACCCAAGAGCACCTCAGAGACATCTCCAGGCCTCTTGATTGATTGATTGACTTTATTTTTTAAGACAAGGTCTTACTAAACTGCTGAGCGGGCCTCAAACTTGTAATCATCCTGCCTCAGCCTCCCAAGTATTGGGATTTCAAGGATATACCACCACCAGTTTGTCAACTCTTTTTGAAGAAAACCTAGCCAGGCATGGTGGCGCATGCCTGTAATCCCAGCACTGGGGAGGCTGAGACAGGAGGATTGTTGCAAATTCGAGAGCAGCCTGGGCTACAAGGTGGGCTCAAAGCCAGCCTGAACTGCATAGCGAGACCCTGTCTCAAAAAGGGGAAAAAAAAGAAGAAGAAGTAGTAGAAGAATAAAACCTAAAAATCTTCCAAATTCTAAATGTTGGCAACTAATTAAAAATCTGGGTTACTAAACTTACATGAGTCAAACAGAACACCTCTGTGTGTACACACCTTTCCCCGTTCCTCTGCCAGTTGGCAAGCAGATCAGCCTGCCAAGTTCCTCTCAGCATGAGCCCTGTGCCCAGGTCCCCAGCACTTAGTATGATAGGCAACATCCAGCATGTCCAGCTGCACCCCTGTCGCCTCCATACACTGCGGCTGCTGCCCTCCCCAGTTACCCCTCGTGCTTCCCCGGGGCTCCCTGGCCCAGCCCCAGTACAGCCAGGGTGTTCTTGGTTTCACAGTTTCGTCCCTCTGAAGGCTGTTAACACTGCCTTTCCTGGGACACTTTCCCAAACGTGTCCCCACCCACCTTTCAACGGAGATCTGCCTCCCAGCCCCTCTTCCCCTCCCCTACCAGCTTGCCCAATGCTGGGCCGCGCCCAGACTGGGAGGTGATTGGAAAGGCGTGGGCCCCAGGGGAACAGCCTGAGCACCCTCCTCACTCCCCAGCACCATCTTCTCCACATGGTGCTGTCCCAAGCCCCGTGAGGACTTCGAGAGTGTGGGGCCTGGGGGAGTGAGGAGGGGGTGGCAGACACAGCCACTCACAGGGCGCCCATGCAGACATCATCGACATCGTCAAGGATCCTGTGCCCCTCAATGAGTATAAGACGGAAGAGGACCCCAAACTGTTCCAGTCGGTCAAGACCCACCGGGGGCCCCTATCTGACAACTGGATCGAGGAGTACAAGCGGCGGTTCCTGCCTGTCATGTGCGCCTACAAGCTGTGCAAGGTGGAGTTCCGCTACTGGGGCATGCAGTCCAAGATCGAGAGGTTCATCCACGACACTGGTGAGCTGCTGTGCTCGTGCACCAGCGGGTGCCTCAGGCTACATGTCCCTGCCGTGGTGTTTCTGCTTGGGCTTCTGCGCTTCCCTTTCGCTTCTGTCTGTCTGTCTGTCTGTCTGTCTCTCTCTCTCTCTCTCTCACACACACACACACACACACACACACACACACACACTCATCTTGGCCCTCATGCACACTGTGCGTAGCACACTGGCCCTCAGAGATGAGATGTTCTGAACCCCATTGGTGTGTGACAGTGAGGAGCTCACGCCCCGCTCTGGGCGGCAGTCCTTGGGGACAGCAGCCCTTTACTTGTTCTCACCAAGGAGGCCCAGGCTCCACAGCCCACGCACAGCTCTGCCTGTACCCCTGGGGGGTGTTCTGGGTGGCGAAGTACCTCAGGCACTGTAGTGAAGTGTCTCTTGTCTGCTGAAGAGGTAGCTGGGAACAGATGCCTGGGGCTCCACTTCTGTCCTGGAGCCCTGACCCTGAGCAGAGGTCAGACCCAGCAGGTCCCAGCCCTGGGCTCACGCCCCAAGAGAGGCTCCCCAGACATGACTGTGTGACTATAAGAGCAACTGTGCGCAGAGTCACACTACTGCCTACAGGCTTCCCGCATGTCGTGTTGCCTCAGGATGACCCAGCAGGGTGGACAGTGACAGTTTGCTGGTAAAGGAAACAGATCCAGCCCTGAGCATAGACTGAAACAAACATTCTCCACATGGGTGGTATCAGTCTATCCTCAGGTACAGCCGGGCCTGGGTGTGAGGAGACAGGTATGGCAGGGTCTTGATGGTGTGTGATGTCACCAGCTCCATCCACAGGGCAGGATCACAGTCACATCAGCCACTGCTCCCTGGCTACTTCCATGGCCATGAGCCAGGGCTGGAGAGGTGCCAGGAGGAGGAGGAGGAGGAGGTCACCCCATCCCTGAGAGGGGATACAGTCTCTCTGTCTAACCTTGCACGGCCTCCCCATTCCTGAGGGCTCATACCTGGGACCTGTGTACCAACTGCTGAGGTCTGGGTCAGGGAGGACGGCATCCTAGAGGCAGCCCAGTCATTAGGCCTGCTGCCAGCTGGGGCTTCGCCCTCCTGGTCGTCGCCTCCACTTTCTAAGATAAGGGCAGGTGTCCCACAGGGGAAAGGAGGACAAGAGAATATGTGAGTGGACTGGCCAGAGCCTTTCCCACACCTCTAGGAATCTGAAAATGGTGGCTTCTCTGGGGTCACCCCGCAGGGCCTCTACCAAACCCCCGGGAGCTGTGCTGCCTGGCTCAGGTCCTTCCGGACTGCAAAGGTCCCCAGCCGCTGACAGCTTTGCCCTCAGAGAGGAGGATGGTCCACTTGTGGACCTGCCACGTAGCAGCTCTGTGTCCCCTCCACGCTGAGCCTAGCTTTCCTGGGCTGAGAAATGGATGCAGTAACGGCAGACTTGCAGGGCTGGTATAGCAGGAGATCACAGGATGCAGTGCCAACGTGGACATGGCACGAGGTCACATCCTGCTGCTGGGAACAACATTCCCGTGAACCCATGTAAGCTAGGCCTGCCTTTGGCTTTGGAGAAGCAACTCCCAGGGGCTGGTATGGGGGAGGTCAGACCCATACCCGGCTGGTGTGGGTCTTAGCTGTCCCCACGGCTGCCTGGTTCCAGACAGTGCCACATCCCAGCCCTTCCTTCCAGCACCCCCTGAGGCCAGCTGCCGGGCCCAGAAAGAGAAACTGAGCCCTCGCCCCCTGCCCCAGGGCTTGGGTAGGGACAGACAGAAAGAGAAATCAATGGAATGTGGTATTCTGAACATAAACCCACTTGGCCACGGACCGATGCGCTGGAGTCCACACGCATGTAGATGAAGTCCAGCCTCACCAAGAGAAGCAAGCAGCAGAGAAATACACAGCATGACACACGTATGCAAGCTTCTATGTCAGCCCAACCTCTCCAACACAGAGTGTGGAAAATACAGTGTCTTAGTTACTTTTCTTAACAAAATACCTGACACCCAGAGTGAAGGGGGGAGAAGTTTCAGTCTGTCATCAGCTGGCTCCAGGGCAGGGCGGCCTCACAGAGGAGGAACAGTCCATGGCAAGCAGAAGGTAGCAAAGCAAGGGGTCAAACACTGCTCTTCTGTCCCCTGTGTCTCATCCGGGCTACTCAGGGCGGGCAGCACTCATTCCCTGAATCCCAGCGCCCCCAACCCCAGCACCGCACCCTGAGTCGGTCCCAGCGTCACACTCTAGATCTGGCACCTCTGGAAAAGCCCCACCTGTGACTGCAAGAGGCTTTGGGGAGACATCTAGACCCAAGCTATAACACATCTACATGCCATAGCCAGAAACAAAGCAAGTGGCAAACACAAAATCAGGACAGACTCTCAGAGGTGGCAGGGAGGGTGTCCAAAGGGTCACCTGACCACCTGACACTGGGACTTTGGCTCTGACTTTTGGCTCCTTCAGCTCCTTCACCAGACAGTATGGACATGAGCATTTTATTTCCTTTCAATGTTTTCTTAAGCAGCTTTCTGCTACGTAAGGCCTGATTGTACATACCACACAGTTTGCCTATGGAAGACAGCAGTGAGGTCAGGCTAGGGTGCGTGTGCATAGTCCTGCCTGAACTTTGGAGGGTCACCAGCCTAGGGGCCTTCTCTCCCTTTCTCTGTCATCCCATCTCCCACCCTGCCGAGGCTACCCGAGCTACTTTCTGTCTCTGTGGTTTCTCTGTGATTCTTTAAACCTCAACGAAATTCTGCTTTATCTTATTCTAGATGTGTAATATATTCTGTTCTTTTCTCCTTATTTGTTGGGTTTCATCTTGTTGGTAGTGGGGACTGAACCCAGGGCTTTTGCACCAAGTTACATCTTCAGCCATTGTCTTACTTTTTTCTGAGATAGTATCTTGCTAAGTTGGTAAGTTGCCCAGTCTGGGCTCAACTTCTCCTCCTGCCTTAGCCTTCCAGAGTGCTGGGAGGACAGACGCGTGCCACCACGCCTGGCACATGTGTGTGCTATTTTCTATTAAAAACATTTTTAAAAAGAAGAAAAAGACCAAGTCATTTTAACTTGAATTTGATTTTTCATGAGTTTGAACAGGAAAAGAAGACCAGGTCCCAAGATTCTTTGGAAGTCTTGTCTACTTCTTCCCATGGAAGGAGGCCCCCCAGATTAACTGGCTTCTGAGCAGACACATTACCTAGGAGGTCCACCCCTGTGATTGGAGAATGAGTCTAGGGGTCAGTCCCCAGTTTTACCATAGGGAAACTTAGGCACAGCCACACTATGGCTGGAACCCGGTTGGGCCCTCCCCTGTCTGCAGGCCTGCGTCGGGTGATGGTGCGGGCCCACCGGCAGGCCTGGTGCTGGCAGGACGAGTGGTGCGGGCTGAGCATGGAGAACATCCGGGAGCTTGAGAGGGAGGCGCAGCTCATGCTGTCCCGCAAGATGGCCCAATTCAGTGAGGGCGAGGCCGGCACAGAGCTCGCCAAGGACCCAACCAACCAGGACCAGGCACCCGGGCCGCCGCCTACGCCCAGCAGCAGCAACGGGGAGCCCTTGGTGGGGCGGGGGCTGAAGAAGCAGTGGTCCGCATCCTCCAAGTCTTCTCGGTCATCCACGCGGGGAGGTGAGCTCCTGCGCCCGGTGCCCGCCTCTCGGCCAGGGTCCCACCTCTCGGTCAGGGCCCCCTCCCACGCTCCCTCGAGGCAGACTCACCTGCAGGGCCCAGGGGAGAGAGACTGTGACCCTCAGGGGCCCAAAGCAGCCGGCCAGGCATCAGCTCCTCAAGCAGGGGCACAGCGGGTCTCCAGTGTGCAGCCGTGGAAGGTGCTGCCTGGGCACTTGTCTTCCCATCTCCCCACACCCTGTTGTGGGCTCTGTCAGCTGAGTTTAAGGGATTCCGTTGTGCTCAGACCCCAGTCCCTCTGAACAAACATCTGGGCTTGTGCCCAGTGCCCTCCCACCTCCGCCGTCTCCCTGGCAGGACTGCCCAGGGTCTTGTCAGCAGCAGGAGGGGTGCTTTAGAAAGAGCCAGGAGCTTCTGCGGAGAGGCGCTGGCACACACCTGCCACCCCATTTCTCCACTCAGTTTCTGGCCACCTCTCCCAGCCCCCAGGGCAGCCTAAGGGTGTTCTTCTCACCTCCCCACCCGGTCAGCTCAGCAGCGGGCCCTTCCCACAGGCGGGCAGTCAGTGGGGTTTTGCCTTCCAGCCAGCCCTTCCCGCCACAGCATCTCGGAGTGGAGGATGCAGAGCATTGCCAGGGACTCTGATGAGAGCTCAGACGACGAGTTCTTTGATGCCCATGGTAGGTGGGCAGCTCCTTGCAGCAACTGGGGCCTTCCTGAGGGAGCTGGGGAAAGGTGGCTGTACCTGTGCTGGACCAGGGGCTAGCATGGGGCATGGGGCTGGGCATAGAGGAGGAGAGGATGTCACACAGGCTGGCCACCTCCAGACTGGGTTTGTGCTCATCCTAACCAGAAGTCAGAATGTGCGGCAGGCCAGGCAGGGCGGGGGTGGGGAGTGGTCCTGCTTAAACCCCCTAAAAAAGACTTTTGTTTTGCCATATGTGAATTTATTTCCCTGAGAAGTAGGATTCACAGTGTTCTGAATTTCTGGGCTTACTTTCTTCTGTATATGTGTCGTTTGCTTGATTAATATAACAAATGCCAATTAGATTAATATGGGTCTGGTCTCAGCACTTCAGAAAATGCAATAAACAGAAATAGTTGAGCTGTGCACTTCCCACTGCTCCTGAAGTAAGACCAACCGGCGCACAGCAGCCGGTGCCTCGCCTGTGCTGGGGACGCCAGGACAGACTGGGGGCCTCATGTGGCACGTCAGGCAGGCCTGTCAGTGGGGCCGGTCACCACGTGCACACAGCAGGGCTGATGCCATGGAGTTCTCTTGTGCTGCCACTATGCTTGGAGGGACAGAGCAGCCACCAAAGTGTAGCTGGCCAGCTACAGGGGAAGGAACTTGGGGAGTCAGCATCCAGGCACAAAGGAGGTGCCTGGTTTTTTCTGGGGCCAGATGACTCGGGGTAGCCAGTGACCTCTGCAGCAAGGACCTTGTGGCGGGTAGGTAGGGATCTTTGGTGTCCCAGCACTGCTAGCTGGCTCCTCATCCCTGGCCAGAGGAAAGTATACATGTAGTTTAGAAAACACCATAGGAGAGAAGAGACAACAAAGCGTCAGAGGCCAGAGCCGCAGTGTGCCGGGACAGCAGGCCCGGGAGCCCGCCCTGCTAGAGAGGAGGGCGAGCCGAGACGAGCCAGGCAGCTGTCTGCCCCAGGGTACACTCCAGAAAAGTAGAAATAGGGGTCTTGGACAGCATTCCTGACTGAATTGCGCTTGACAGTTGTTTAAAGATATCAGCATCTGGGGGCAGCGGTACACTTCTCTAATCCCAGCGCTCTGAGGCTGAGGCATGGAGGGTCCCAAGTTTGAGCCCACCCTGAGCAACTTAAGGAGGCCCTGCCTCAAAATAAAAAGATAAAAAATTGGCTAGGGCTGTAGCACAGTGGAAAGGCCTTGGGTTCAATCCCTAGTACTGCCAAAAAGTACGTATATTTTATATTTATTACTATATACATGTATCAGCTGTTAAATGAAAGAGCACTGACATACTGACCCTCGAAAACATGACCCTACATGAATGAAGCCAGTCATCAAAGACCATGTATTGTTTTTTATGTTGTTGTTTTTTGTCTTTTTGAGACAGGGTCTCACTATGTAGTTCAAGCTGCCCTTGAACTCATTTTGTAGCCCAGGCTGGCCTCTAATTCACAGTGATCCTCCTGCCTCAGCTTCCTGAGTGCTGGGGTTATAGGCATGCACCACTATGCCCAGCAGATTTCGGATGATAAGAAATACGAAATACCGAAGACAGGCAAAGGCCCAGAGAGCAGGAGCACATTGGTGACCCGTGGCCAGGGCCGGGAGGTAGGGCTGAGGACTGACTGCTTGTGGCTGGGGTTCCATGTCCAGAATGTGAGAATGTGGGCCTGCAGGGTGTTGTGTGTGTCCCAGCGGCTGCTTCAGAGAGTTCAAATGGTGCACTTCATGTTATGTAAATGTTACCACAATTTACAAAGGCCGCACACTCTCCATCTTGTGAGGAGGGAGAGTGCAGGAGTCTGTGGGTCCGAGGAGCAGGGGCTCCAGCATGGCCCCTGGTTCCTGCTGAGGTCCCCTCTCCTCCCCAGAGGACCTGTCCGACTCAGAAGACATGTTCCCCAAGGACATCACCAAGTGGAGCTCCAACGACCTCATGGACAATACAGAGAGCCCAGAGCCCGAGGACGCACAGGGTAAGCGGCACCTGGGGGCTGCACAGAGCCGAGCACTCTAGGGTTTGGGGAGCCCCAGCCCAGAGCCCCGTCAGTGTTCCCAACCTCCCAGCTCCCAGTTCACAGCACGGCCTCTGTGTTGCAGACAGTCTGGGCCAGTCAAGCGGCCCCGAGTTCAGGGCGGCCTCCAGCGTGGAGCAGCTGAGCATCATCGAGGTGCGTGCTGGCACTGGGTGGGGGCTGCACTGAGAGGGGAAAGGGCTCAGAGGGACAGTCCCTATGCTCCAAACGCAGAACTGTACACTGCAGCCTCACCCCTGACGCTTGGCTAGGGTGACACCCAGAAAAGCTGGGGGCTCCTGCCCCTGCCACTCTGCCAGCGAGGTGTCCCTGGGATAGAGATGGCAGGCAGCCCCCAGGGAAGGCCTCGGTTCAAGCTCCACCTGTGGGGCAGTAATGTGAGACACTTGTAAATTCCAGACCAGAAATAAGCTCTCCACCTTGTGGCCAGCTGTGCTGAGGTTGAAGATAAAAGGAAGGAAGGGAAGGAAGCAGGAGTCGCCTAGGCAGAAGTGACGAGGCCCGCGAGGCAGCCGCGGGGTCAGACGGAGTTCAGTGTGTCCAGTAAAGCTGTCTTTGTGGAGCCTGTGTCTGCTTCGGGGTTCTTTGCCCAAGCTCTTGCCCCCTCCTCTGCCCGTGCGCAGGTGGTTAGAGCTGTGGCACCGAGGCGGGAGCCGGGCCAGCCCTGCTGTTCCACACCATGGCCACCGCACAGCTGCTCCCCAGGCTTCCTAAGTGGAAACATCTCTCGGGACTCGTGCCCTCGGGAGTCAGGGGTTGAGGGAGCGCCCATTGCCTTTCCTCTCGCCTGGGTTTTCTGCTTTGAGGTTGAGGTCGAGGCCGAGGGGGCTCTTATAGAAGGGTGACGGACAAGGGGTGAGATTCCAGTGCGCAGTGGCTGGGGGAAGCAGACGGAGCCCCTCCCACTGCAGCGCACACAGCTCTGACTGCCCCGCCCCCCCATTGGGGCAGAGTGGCCTTGGGCTTGGCGCTGCCTCAGGGTGTTGCAGTATAGCCCCCAAACCAGACCTTTCCCTCACGAAAGGGAACAGCTTTATGGAGATGCCGAGGGGGAGGCCTTGGCTCTCCAGAGCCACCCGTAACCCCCGTGGACTCCGTGGCTGGGGTTCAGGGCAGCAGGGCTCCTGTCTCAGGCCACGTGTGAGCAGGGCTGGGTTTCCTGGCCTACAGGGGTCCCTCCACTGTCTCTAGTGTTGGGCCCAGCCACACTGGCACCTGAAGGATTCTCCCGGCCCCCATGGCCCAGCCCTGCTATCTCCAGGTGACAAGGATCACTGGCCTCCACCTTCCTACCCCAGGGTCAGGACATTTCTTCCATAGCCCTTTGCCATGCTGTGTTGGAGAGGCCCTTGTCCAATGAGGCTGATGGGGCTGGCTGACTGTTACCCTTGCCCAGGCCCTGGGCAAGAGGGAGCCCTGCGGCCTCCCCTTAGCTTCTTCCCATCCCTCAGCCACACATGTAGGCACGATGTGGCTCAGGTACTCGGCAGCAACTCCTCAGGTACTCAGCCTAACTCCAAACCCCAAGCTGCTGCCTCCACCAGGAAGGCGGGGCGGGGCAGTGGGAGCCCCTGCACACAGAGCCACTGTCAGGCTGGCAGCAGAGTGCTGAGCTGATAGGGCTCTGGCTTGCAGTCTGGCTTGGTGCTGGCACACCTTGTGACAGTAGACCAGTCCCTGGGCCTGTCCTCGACCTGCTGCCTCATCTCTGACAGTTATAGCTCTGGGCCCTGTGCACAATATGCAGTCCAGGTGCTCACCTTGACCTTGGCCTTATAAGCAGTGGATGGGGTGCTGCCCTCCCTGCTGGCAGGTGCTGGGGCCCAGACTCTACCTAGACATCTCAGCTTTCGGAGACCTTGGTCTCAGAGAGATTCTGGGAATGGCACGGTTCTGGGGGACAGCAGAGGAGGCCCCAGGTAGGTGGCAGGAGAGCTCACATACTGTCCTGACCCCAGCCACTCCTAAGTTACCCTGTGACTCTGAGCCTGCAGTGGCCCTGACTACTTGGCCCAAGACAGACCCATTCTTGGGAAGCAGGCCCCAGAGGCCAGGCCAGGCTGAGCCTGAATCCAAACAGAAGCTGCTGCCAGGCCCCTGAAAAAGTGGAGTCCATGCTTTTGCAGGCAGACACCCTCCCTCGAGTCCTCCGTTCCCTGGTCAGATCTCCCTGCTCCTCCAGGCTCTGAGAGAGAGAGGCAGAGGCACAGCGGCCCAGGTCCCCTGACTGGGTAACTCGTAGGGAGCAACTGGACCAAGACAGCCTCCCGGGGGCAGCAGAGGCCTGGCAAGGAGCTGACACACGCTCCACCCATGCAGGACGAGGCCAGCCAGCCGCTGGCTGCACCGCCCTCCACGATCCACGTGCTGCTGCTGGTGCTGCATGGAGGCACCATCCTGGACACGGGTGCTGGGGACCCCAGCTCTAAACAGGGTGACGCCAATACCATCGCCAATGTGTTTGACACCGTTATGCGTGTGCACTACCCCAGTGCCCTGGGCCACCTCGCCATCCGCCTGGTGCCCTGCCCACCTGTTTGCGCTGACGCCTTTGCCCTCGTCTCTAAGTGAGTGGCATTTGCCTGGGGGGAGGGGAGCAGCAGCACACTGGCCCCCTCCCTCCCTGCACACAAGGGGGTCCCCAGTGTCAGGGCTTCTGTCCAGGCGTCCTGATGTGCCACCCAGCCCCTCTGCAGACAGGCTGAGCTTAGGCTTGGGAGGGCAAGCCACAGGTGGAGGTCATTTCCAGTTCTGCGGCAGGGCACACTTTCTGCTCAGTGAGTCCAGCCCCTGCACCTGCCCAGGGCTTGGCCTGAGAGCATTGCCATGAGCCCCTGCTGCCCAGGGCAAGGGAGGACTGAGCCAAGGTGCCTGCCCTCTCTGACCCAGCCCTTGCCCCCAGCCTCAGCCCCTACAGCCATGACGAGGGCTGTCTGTCCAGCAGTCAGGACCACATCCCCCTGGCTGCCCTGCCACTGCTGGCCACCTCCTCGCCCCAGTACCAGGAAGCAGTTTCTACAGTGATCCAGCGGGCCAACCTGGCTTATGGGGACTTCATCAAGTCCCAGGAAGGTGTGCCCTTCAATGGACAGGTGAGGGGCAAGGCTGGGGAGGGGGCAGAAGGCTCAGGGACCGCTATCCCCAGCCTGTAGCCCCTGAGTGAGCAGCCACACATTCAGGCCCCTGGGCCCACCTGCCTGCAGGTCTGCCTGATTGGGGACTGCGTTGGCGGCATCCTGGCATTTGATGCCTTATGCTACAGCAGCCAGCTGGTGTCTGAGAGCCAGAGCAGCAGCCGCCGGGGCAGCGTGGTCAGCGTGCAGGTACTGGGCAGGGACCTGACCCTTGCTTGTCCCCAGGCCACCACAGAGGCTTGAAGTAGCCATTGAGTCCCGCGGCTGCCCTGCCTATCGCGGGGCACCTCGAGGGGCCCATTGTTGCCCCACAAGGACAGTGCTCAGCAAAGGCCTTGAGGCCAACTGCCTCAGACTCCACTCTACCAAGCTTGGTTTATTCTGTTACCTCAGCAAACATCTTCTAAACCCTGAGGTCTCCACTGCCTAGGAGCAGGGCACCTCCAGGACATGACATGGCAGGGGTGGGAGGTGGGAGAGGCATGTGTGTCTGAGGAGGCCCCAAAGCAGCTGGGAGAGTGTTTCTCGGAATCCCTAACCCCAGGAGGAGGACAGGAGGGCAGGGGTTGCCAGTACGGGTACCCGAGGGCGGCAGGACTGCTGCATGGGGCTGAGAACCACTGCGGCAAGGCCAAGCCTGGGAGAGCATGTGGTTTCATGGGCCACGGAGGGGCTCTAGTCTGGAGGTGTGACCACTGGGCCCTATCCACATCCCAGCAAAGGGAAGGCCTGAGGTCTCTGCTGCAGAGTGGCCAGCGGGGAGGACATGGCCAAAGTCCAGGGTGACAGTAGGGTCAATAGCTTCCCCTTCAACTTGGGCATGAAGCCCGTGGCAGGGCAGCAGCTTGGGGTTTGTAGTCAGACACAGCTCCCAGGATTCAAGGCAGGGCTGGGGCTGGGCCACCCAGCACTGAACCTGCTGGGCCCTTCCAGGACGCCGAGCTGCGGTCTCCGGGCACCCTGGTAGACCCAGCCGCTGGCTCTAGCTGCAGTGGTGGCAGCTCCAGCCTGGAGAACAGTCGGCACCTGAGTCGCAGCAACATTGACATCCCCCGAAGTACCGGCCCAGAGGGTCCCGGGAGACAGCTGCCCCGCAAGAGGAGCGACTCGTCCACCTATGAGCTGGACACCATCCAGCAGCACCAGGCCTTCCTGTCCAGGTGGGGCTTGGGACAGGCCACAGGAGTGTGGGTCCACAGCTCAGAATGGGGACCAGATGGGTCCTCTGCCACCCACATACCAGTCTCCAGCATGAGGTCGAGGGGTCTCTGCTGGCTTCAGGGGTAGAGGTGAGCAGGGCAGCATGAAGAGTCAGGGCTACCCCACAGCGACAGGCTCCGTGAGAGCACTTGCAACCTGCTGTAACTAAGAATATTCTGGGTGGTGCTGGGAAGCTGCACCCTCAGAACAGCACAGAGTCAAATCCTTGAGGAGCCATCAGCCCTCTTCTGTCCCCTACAAGGCTAAGGAGGGCGTGGGTGACCTTGCATGTCCCTTCACAGCCTCCATGCCAGTGTGCTGAGGAATGAGCCCAGCTCCCGCCGCTCAAGCAGCTCCCCCGTGCTGGATGGCGCCACAACCCTGGGCAGGTTTGACTTTGAGATCGCCGACCTCTTCCTCTTCGGGTGCCCGCTGGGGCTGGTCCTGGCCTTGAGGAAAACAGTCATTCCCACCCTGGACGGTGAGAGCCCTTCAGGTCCCTGGAGCCCCCTGCCACGAGGCCCAAGTCACATCCTGGCCCTCCAGCGTCCTGCCCTCCTGATCCTATGCCAGCGCTCCAGCACTGGCCCTGTCCCAACACCTGCTGCTTCATTCCCCTGTTCCAGGGCCACAGGAGCACAGGGGCTGGGACAGCAGAAGTGTCAGATGGGGACAGTGCCCAGCTCCCAGGTGCGAAGGCCTCTCCTACAGGAGGAGTGTGGAACGGGCACCTGTGCAGACGCAGCATCCCAGACACAGCACCCCTGCCACAGACTAGCCAGTGCAGCTCAGGAAACCATGATCCTCACAGCCGCATTCAGATCTCAGATTACAGAGGGGAAACTGAGTCTCACAGAGGCTTATCTATGCCAGGAGCAGTGAGCAGCAGTGCTGGGTTAAAACTGCCAGCCCCTACCTTAGCATCCCACACCTCTTCCCTTCCACAAGCTGTGACTGCGGCCCATAGCCTTAGAGAGACCCCGCAATGGGGTGCCCTCACACAGGAGTAGCCAGCCACTGGGAAGGCAGAGCCAGCAGCATTGCTTAGAACTAGATTCTTGCACACATGCACAGAGACCTAGAGACAGTCACACAAGGGAACACCCTGCCCCTGTGCAAAAGGCACATGCTGGTGTGAAAACTCCAACATTTTTTGTGTTGGGGGTTGGGGGACAAAGCCCAGAAAGTATGGTCAGGTATAGTGGCACATGCCATAATCTCAGCTACTTAGGAGGCTGAGGCAGGAGGGTTGCAAGTTGGAGACCAGCCTGGGCTACCTGGACCCTGTCTCAAAATAGAAAATACTTGGGGCTGGCGGTGTTGTTCAATGGTAGCTTGCTTGACTAGGATGCACAAGGTTCTGTGTTCCATTCCTAGCACAGCAAAAGAAAAGCAAATTTTTTTATCTTAAAAATAAAGGGCAAGCCAAGCATGGTGGCACATGCCTGTGATCCCAGCACTCAGGAGGCTGAAGCAGGTGGATCATCGTGAGTTCAAGACCAGCCTGGGCTACAAAGTGAGCTCAAGGCCAGCCTTAACTGCATAGCGAGACCCTGTCTCAAGTAGACAAAAATAAGAAAATAAATAAAAATAAAATTAATAATAAAGGGCAGGGCCGGGATGTAGCTCAGCGGCACAGTGCCTGCCTGGCAAGCATGAGGTCATAAGTTCAATTCCCAGTACCAAAAAAATAAAATATAAAGGGCAGCAACCCAAACCAATTCCAAATTGATGGACACATGGCAGAGACTAGTGACCTCCCTCTGCAACTCACCCCCTCCCTGCAGTTTTCCAGCTGCGGCCAGCCTGCCAGCAAGTCTACAACCTCTTCCACCCGGCAGACCCGTCTGCTTCACGCCTGGAGCCACTGCTGGAGCGGCGCTTCCACGCCCTGCCGCCCTTCAGCATCCCCCGCTACCAGCGCTACCCCCTGGGGGACGGCTCCTCCACGCTGCTGGGTGAGCGGCTCTGCTGTGGGCCGGGCGGGGGGCAGCTGTGGAGGGGCAGTGCACTATCTTGCCCAGCCCATGACCTCCACCTTCAAAGGCCTCACCCCAGGGACCCCGGCGACAGACAGGGACAGATGTCCCGCCCTGCTGACATCCCCCTGGCGGAGGGCCCCAGAGAGGCCCTCACGACATCAGGGACACTGTGGACCCCCCCATGGCAGCTCGCTGGCCCAGAGATAGGGCACAGGCAGGAACGTGGGTGGTGACGTTTCCAGAGCTGCCCATCCTCCAGCCCCGCATGTCCCAGCGTCGTGTTGAGTCCTGGTCCTCGAGAAGCCCCAGTCTGTGTGGAGTGTTGTCCGACAGCCACGCGAGTGTCTGCTCTTGTCCTCTCTGTTCTTCCTGTCCCCTCCAGTGGAGACCATGCAAAGAAATCCCGAGCTGGTCCTGGAGGGCGGCCCCCCGGCCTCGCACCCTCCCGGGGACGGCTTCCTGGAGACCAGCATCCCTGTTCCCGTGCTCGCCGGGCAGGACGGGCCCCGCCAGAGCCCGGGCTGTGCTGAGTGTGTGTACCCATCCCCTCGTGGTGACGTCTGCTTGGCTGTGGCACCTGGTCCCCATGTCTGCTCCCTTCGCACGCTCTCTCGCCCCTGGGAGATGGGACTTTGGTGGTGAGGGCAGCAGGGGCAAGAAGGCCCAGGAAGAGGCAGTCGTGCCTCCTCTGTGCAAACTGAGGCCAGAGACTGGGGGACCCAGAGCAGCCCAGAGACAGCAGAGGCTGTCCCAGGGTCACACAGCGCGTTAGTGAGGGTCCAAAGTGCTGCCCTTCCTTTGAGGCTTGCTGAGGCACAGAGGAGACAGGGTGATGCCTCAACCAGCTGCAGCCCTCTCCCCCAAGAGGACCAGGACATAGGTGCCTCAGGTCCCACTCCTTCCCTTCCCAGGATGCCTGGGCCCCCTTGTACCCCACCCCATGCTGTTTGCCCCATAGACAACGCATTTGGGTGTTCTCCCTTCTCGTCCCACCCTCAGCACATCTCTGTCCCCAGATGCCCTCAGGGGTAGCTCACATGGCTGCAGGTGACAGATGCCCACAGCTCCCTGGTCCTCAGCATGTGTAGGGTCCTGGGAGCCATCTCAGGCCCACTGTCATTGTCCTTGTGCCCTTTGGGGATTGACTGGGCTGGGGAAGCCCACAGGCCCCCTTGCTGCTGGGGCTTCCAGAGAGTGGCTAGGAGCCCTGCACAGGGCAGGAAAGTGCCTTGCCTCCGTGTCTGTCTGTCTGTCTGTCTGTCCTCTCCTGCTGCAGCTCGAGGCCCTTCAATCTCTCAGCCCTGAGCCACAGACCCTAGCACAGTCAAGCCCCTGCCTGCCCTAGCCTTGGCGCACGCTGGATCTGGCACGCTGGCCTGCCCGCCTGCTGAGGGATGGGACAGGCCGGGCCTCCCCTAACCAGCCTCTGTCCCTGTGCACCTGCAGCGGATGCGCTCCAGACCCACAGCTCGGTCTTCCAAGAGCACACGGCCCCCTCCTCACCTGGCACAGCCCCTACCAGCCGAGGCTTCCGCAGAGCCAGTGAGATCAGCATCGCCAGCCAAGTGTCAGGCATGGCCGAGAGCTACACCGCATCCAGCATTGCCCAGAGTGAGTGCAGCCTCCACACCCCTCCCACATGGCCACTGCGGTCTGCCCCAGGGGAAGGGACAGGCAGCCTTGTCCAGAGGCGTCCTTAGTGGCTACCACTGGGGTGGCTGTGCTGGTGGAACAATCTGGTAAAAGTAGGTGCTGCAGTGCCAGAACATCCTCAGACAGAGGGCATCAGAGGCTGTGCCCACGCAGGATCACTGTCTTGCTGGAGGCCTCTGGAAAGAAGCGGTGTCAGAGGGGCCCAGTCACCCTTACCAGTCCCTGGCAGCCAGAAGCAGAGGCTGCAGGCTGGGCCTCAGGGGTGTGCAGTGCCTGAGGGAGACAGGGCAGCACCTGTCCAGGCGCAGCTGAGCACATCCCTGTTCTCGCTCCTCAGAGGCCCCCTCGATGCTCAGCCACACCCCCAGTGTCAGGCGCCTGTCCCTGCTTGCCCTGCCCCCCTCAGCCCCCAACATCCCTGGCCCCCGACCCCGGGCCAGGCAAGCGAGCCCCAGCCTGGAAAGGGTGCCCTGGCTCCCCGGCCTGGACATCAGAGAAGGTACCTGCCATGGCACATGCCCTCTCTAACTTGGGGTCACTTGTGTTGCCAAGCATGTCTCACTGTCACTGCCCTGCACACACATAACACTGAGGCGTGCGGGAGCCAGAGGTGGGGCAGGGAGGGTGCAGCCTGGGAGGCAGAGGGGCCTCCTCACACAGGCCACAGGTGGAATGGACAGGCCCATGGGCCTCCCCACATATACACCCAGAAGCTGCTGGTAGTCACTGCCCCAGGAGGAGGACAGCTAATGTGGCTGGTCAGGCTGGAGGGGCCGGGTGGCCCTCGGGGGTCCCTGCCCAGCCCAGCGCGGTTACAGCCGCTTCCTGCAGTTGCTGCCAAGTGGTGGGGCCAGAAGCGGATGGACTACGCGCTGTACTGCCCTGACGCCCTCACGGCCTTCCCCACCGTGGCTCTGCCCCACCTCTTCCACGCCAGCTACTGGGAGTCAACGGACGTGGTCTCCTTCCTTCTAAGACAGGTACCTGCCCCCCTGAAGGGCTCTGAGGAACACTGAGGAGACAGGACCATGGGGCAAACAGGGAACAGGTGCCTCGGTGTGGGACACGTGGGATACTGAAGGCTGTGGGGACAGGAGGGATGCACTGGCAGTCACTGGCATTCCTGTCACTGGCAGACAGGAATGTGGACTGCAGTTGGTTAAATGGTGTCCCCAGACCTCACAGGTGCCCACTGCTGGCCCCTCAGGCTGCTGGGCTTGCCTGGAGCAGGCGGAGAGCAGGCAGCCGGGGTGGCAGCTGCCCCATGGCCTGCCTCTGTCCCCAGGTCATGAGGCATGACAGCGCCAGCATCCTGGACCTGGATGGCAAGGAGGTCTCAGTGTTCACCCCCTCACAGCCCAGGGAAAAATGGCAGCGCAAGAGGACACACGTGAAGCTGCGGGTGAGGGAGATCTTGGGCTCGTGGGCCAGTGCCTGGTGTCCTCCTCAGTCCCCACAGAAAGCCCCAAATTGCAGAGGAGGAAAGTGAGCCTGGAGCAGCTATGATATGTTCTCAGTGTCTGAGGCTAGGACTCAGAGCCCCATGAGTTGTCCTTCCCCAGGGCCAGGCAGCCGGTGGCTGGGCTGGGCAGGAACACGGCTGCCCAGGTCTGAGTCCATGTGCACCCCCAGTCCACTCTGATCTGACCTCCCCCCTGTCCCCAGAACGTGGCGGCCAACCACCGGATCAGCGACGCAGTTGCCAACGAGGACGGCCCGCAGGTTGTGACTGGCCGGTTCATGTACGGGCCCCTGGACATGGTCACCCTGACCGGAGAGAAGGTGAGGACGCAGGGCACTGGGCACATGGATGGAGCCAGGGGCTAGGCATGGCCAGTCTGTGACCAGCTCGCCCGGGCCCCAGGTGGATGTGCACATCATGGTGCAGCCGCCCTCCGGAGAGTGGCTCTACCTGGACACACTGGTTACCAACAGCAGCGGGCGTGTCTCCTACACCATCCCTGAGTCACACCGCCTGGGGGTGGGCGTCTACCCCATCAAGATGGTGGTCAGGTACGCACCTCCTCAGGGTGGGCAGGGCCACCCCCAGGGAGCAGGAGGAGGGGCTCTGGTTGGCACTGACGAGCTGTCCCCGCTGGCCAGGGGAGACCACACATTTGCCGACAGCTACATCACTGTGCTGCCCAAGGGCACGGAGTTCGTGGTCTTCAGCATTGATGGCTCCTTTGCTGCCAGCGTGTCTATCATGGGCAGTGACCCCAAGGTGCGGGCCGGGGCAGTGGACGTGGTGCGGTGAGTGACCCTGTGGGGCACAGTGCAATCAATCGTCACAAGATGGGCGGGCTCCGTGGCAGGAGGCACCAGCAGGCTGGATAGGGGGACCTAGTACAACCAGGAGGGGTCATTTGGCCCCTGAACCTGAAGGACATAGGTCTGAGCCTGGCACCACCACTGGTCACCCTGGCAGTCTCCTAGCTCAGGAACTGCTAATGGCAGCACTCTGCAGGGGCACCTGGGAGGATGACACCGTGGATGCAGGCAGGCAAACACTCTGTGAGCATCTGCCACTGCTGTCATCCTGGTCCCCCTTGTCATTTGAGCCCGATTAAAGGTGCACTTTTCTGAGGCTGGGTGGGAGACAGGGGTAGGGAGGGGCAACTGTGGGACACCAGGCCTCCATCGTCCCCAGGCACTGGCAGGACCTTGGCTACCTCATCATCTACGTGACAGGCCGGCCTGACATGCAGAAGCAGCGGGTGGTAGCGTGGCTGGCCCAGCACAACTTCCCCCATGGTGTGGTGTCTTTCTGCGATGGCCTGGTGCATGACCCGCTGCGACACAAGGCCAACTTCCTGAAGCTGCTCATCTCTGAGGTGGGGTGGAGTTGGGTGGCATGGGCCAAGGGGGTGGGGCAGGGAGGGGAAGAGGCCAACCATGCCCATCTCTCCCCAGCTGCACCTGCGTGTTCACGCGGCCTACGGCTCCACAAAGGATGTGGCAGTGTACAGTGCCATCAGCCTGTCCCCCATGCAGATCTACATAGTGGGCCGGCCCACCAAGAAGCTGCAGCAGCAGTGCCAGGTGAGAAGGTGCAGCCCCGGGGCCACAGCAGGCCACTCTGGGTGCTTCCGGCCCCTGAACTCCAGTCCCTTGCTGCCTCTGCAGTTCATTACAGACGGCTACGCAGCCCACCTGGCCCAGCTCAAGTACAACCACCGGGCACGGCCGGCCCGCAACACAGCCACCCGCATGGCGCTGCGCAAGGGCAGCTTTGGACTCCCCAGCCAGGGTGACTTCCTGCGCTCACGGAACCACCTACTCCGCACCATCTCAGCCCAGCCCAGCGGGCCTGGCCACCGGCATGAGCGGACACAGAGCCCGGCGGAGGGCGAGCAGCGGGGCCAGCGTAGTGTGAGCGTGGCAGCCAGCTGCTGGGGCCGTGCCATAAGTGGCCGGCTTGAGCCGGGAGCGGCTGCAGGCCCCAAGTAGGGCTCTGTGAGTGGGCGCTGTGGTCTCCATGGTGCTAGGCCAGGGCACCACCCCATCAGAAGGCCTGGCCTGAGCACATGTAGGCGGCTGGAGTACTGACAGCCTGGGAAACTGTCCCAGGGACCCTCCGAAGACACAGGCGTACCAGCCAGTGCTGCTAGCCCTGCCCCACCCCAAGGGCCTGAGGGCTCCGGCTTGTCATGAAACCTGGCAGGACAGCAGCATGGGGTGGCAGAAACCAGGATGCCCCACCTGGCCCGGCTGAGAGGCCTTCCTGGACAGTGCACCCTGCATTGCTCCCCAGCCGCCTGGTGCCAGGTGTGGCCCTTGGCCCGGCCCACCCCTCCTGCTCCAGCCCACACCCCTCATCTGGTAGCAGCTCCAACAGGGTCCAGCCTGCTTCTTGCTGACTCAAGTTTCTCAACTGTCCAGCCTCACTGGTTTTGCACTGATTTTTGCGAGTGGAGACCCATTTCCATCTTCTGTGGCTACAGACTCAGTGACATGCATGAAATTTAATATTGCTGACCCCGGACCTCTTACCACACAGAAGAAGGTTCCAGTGTGGCAAACCCTCATCCAAGCAGGAGAGAAAGGCCATATTTTAATTTCTGCTGCCCTGCCTGGCCTACCAGCACACGGCAGGCCAGGCCCCTGCCCACCCATCCGCCTGCCCCGCCTGGAGCCTGGCCCAGCCATAGGCCTGGTGTCTTTGGCCAGGGGAGCATAGCCCAGGTGTGAGGCCAGTGACACCCAGCACCGGTTCCAAACATGCTGGGGCTCAGGGCTAGACAGGCCTGGCCGCCTCTTCTGCTCCTCACCTGCCATTGGCCAAGGCCCATGCCATGGCCACCTGCCCACCTGCCCGCGTTTCTACGCCTTTCTACTTCTCAATCTGATTTCTATGAGATTTTTTTAACAGAGCAATCCTCGGCTGCTTCCTTTTCTTAACTCTTTCACTACCAAGCGCAGCCCCTCCACATTTTAAGCACCCAGCACTGTGACGGAGTCCAGCCTGGTTCTGGGTCCCATGGGCCTTGCCCCCAGCCCACCAGGCGGGGTGCGGTCTCCCTGCCTCACCTGACCCCTGCCAATTCCACTGATTTCTACTGAGGGGTGGGGTGCACACTTAGTTTTTTATGCCAATTCCGTTCAACGCGAATCTAAGAAGCCACAGCTCGCTTCATTAGCTTAAGGGCAGGTGGCCTCGACTCCCTTCCGCACCTGGGCAAAGGCATACTGTCCCACACACCAGGTCTGAGCGCCAGCCTGGCCCTGGCCAGCTGTCTGGCAACTAGGCTCCGTCCCTGAGCTGCCAACCCAGATGTGGCCGTGGGGCTGCGTGGCTTGCAGGGTGGCGCGCAGGCTGTTGTTAACTTTTCCTGTGTGTAGATGTGTACAGAGAAAGGCCCGTGTAAATGTTCTGCAGAGTGGGCCTATACAGAGGGAAAGCTATTTATTTTGTGCAGAGAAAAATGTCTGGATGGAACCTTCAGGGTTTATTCATATTTAAGATGTAGCTTTTCGTTGTTGTTTCAGGCATTATGTATAAAGCAATGATTATTTTATGGACCAAGTTCCCTGGTAACTGTTGCAGTAAAAGTGCAATATCTGACCCCCTGCCCCCCAGCAGGAAGTGGCTGGTCCGACAATCACAGCCCTGGCCAGGGGTCCCTGTAGCCAGTGCCACCTCCTCTACTGGCCCCAGTTTGCCCCATCTTGCCTCTGCCTTGGTGACCAGCCATCTGGAGAAGCACCTGAAAACCTCGGCAGGCCCGCAATAAAGGCTGGAGGCCTGGCCATGGGAAGCCAGTGAGCAGCGGGCCAGCCTCTCTGGGGGCAGCCCCGTGGCTCCTCCTCCCCCACCCACCCAGCTGCCAGCCATGCCAAGGACAACAGCAATAGTCCCCTGGGCCTCTCCCAGGGCCCCAGCCATAGGTGGTGAGAGGCAGCTTCCCCTTCAAGTCTCTTCTCCATCCAGGTCTGCTTCCTGCCTCCCGTAATACCCGTTTTGGCACATTCTCCTCCTGAGGAAGCACGAGTTTCCAGAAACTAAGAGGGAGGGCAAAGTCCTTTACAAATACCAAAAAATGTTTACAGTGTTGGGTGCTGAGCTGCAGGGCTCAGGCCTGACCGGTTGTAACCAAAGGGTGAGGCAGGCCTTGCTGACTGCCACTCCCACCGGGCCTGTTAGGATAGAAGCCTTAGTCCCGCCCCCAACAGAGTCCCAGCCCCCGGCCCCAGCACCGCCTTCTGATTTCTAAGGTGGGATTCAACAGAGCCCCCGCCCACAGGCTCTGTCCCAGCTGCCCGCCCGTCGGTCTTCACATCTCAGCCCTCCCGTCTGTCTTCCTGCTGTCCGTCTCTGGGCCACGTGTGAGTAGTGTCCTGACTGCCCAGTCCCCCCGTGCTGTCCCTGCGCCATCGGCCTGAGTGTGCTCTGTATTCAGTGTCGCTGTCTGTTACACCAATTAAAGAAGCAGGAAGGCTTCCTTCTGGTCTCTTTATTGCCGGGCACCAATGGGCGGAGCGTCCTCCACCTCACCATCACGGAGCACTGCACTGTGAGGCCGGACACTCGAGGAGACGGATTCTGCCCCTTCCCAGGCGTGGCTCAGTGAGGTGGCTCCCCCAGCCCCTCCACTTTACAGGGGACACGGCCAGGAAGCAGGAACCCCCGTGCCTGGCCCCGGCTCCTATCTGCATGACTTGCGCTGCCTTCCGGGCTGAGGCCAAGTCTGGGTCCGCAGATGTTGGGGGGTGGGGGTCAGCCTAAGCCTTGAGCCCGACTTCCCCGAGGTCAGCCGCGCCCTCCTTGCCCCTCAGCACAAACAGCAACAAAGCAGTCGGTCAGTAGCCAAGCAGTGTTTAATACTGGGGCCAGGCCCTCTTCCAGATGTGGGCACCGAGGAGGACAGGGGCCCCAAGACAGGCCACCAGCTCACTGCCTCTGCCCAAGGCCATCTGCAGACCACGGCCAGGGGCTTCAGGGAAGCAGCCCGGCTCGCACCTGGAACGCCAGGCCGTCTCCTCGGGTGGCTTGCTGACAAAAGAAACACGGAGGCCAGCCCTCAAGAACAGAGCCCAGGGGGACAAGGGCAGAGGGCCAACACCAACCTTATTGATCTCTCTGTGGCGTTCTTTGGTTACGATTTCCTCCAGGACCTCCCCGTCACCCTTAATGAGCCTGCAGACAGAGGGGCAGGTCAGCCGGGAACCGCTAACCGGGGCCCCACCCACAGGCCTCGCATCCGGGCACTGCGCTCCGCAGCACAGGGACTCGCCCAGCGCACAGCAGCACTCGAGCCCGACGAGGGCTCTCTATCCTGGACAGCTGCGCCGCCAGGTGAACGGCGGGCGTCACAACGCTGCCCCACACTGGGCCTCTTGGCCTGGACTCGCGCGCCGGCCGTGCAGAGCGTGCCACACCTGGTGCGCCCTGTCTCGGGGTCCACCACTCTGCGGATAACGCTCTGCCGGGCGTCCCACTCCTCCTTGGTCATGGGCTTCATGGCCTGGATGCGGGACTTCTGCTCATCCGTCAGCGCTGCAAAAGAAGGCGGGAGGCGGTGCGGGCGCCAGCCGAGGATAGCGGATAGCGCACAGCGCACAGCGCACAGCGCACAGCGCACAGCGCACGCCGTACCTGGGCCAGCGTCCTGCTCCTCGGCAGACCTGCGCCACTGCTCCAGCGAGGGCCCGGGCAGGGCCTCGGCCTGCGGCACCGCAGTCCTCTCCCTGCCCTGCTTCTTCAGCTTCTTCTTTCTCTTCTTCTTCCTCCTCCGCCTGTCCCTGCGCTTCCCCCGCCTTTTCCGGCCATCTCCGGAGGACGAGGACGAGGACGAGGGGGAGCTGGGGGAGCTGGGGGAGCTGGAAGAAGAGGAGGGGCAGCTGGACCGCGGTCTCCTCCGGGCCTGGCGCTTGCTTCTCTCTGTGATGCAGGGAGAAGGCGAGGCTGGAGGTCGAGGGCGGGAAGCAAACGTCCGTCCGCCCGTCCCGTCCCGTCCCCGCAGGCCGCACAGCGCGCCCGCCCGAGCTCTCCCCGGGGACGCCGCGCCGACTCCGTGCCCGCGCTCCGAGCTCTCACCCTCCGGCCCGGGGACAGCGCGGGCCTCGCGAGCCCGGGATCCAGAAGCGGCGCGGTCCCTGCGCGCGTCCTTACTGCTTCTCTTTCTGCTCCTGCCCGACTCCCGGCCCCGAGACCGGCTGCGGCTTCTCGAGCGCTTGCGAGAGCCGACGTGGGACATAGCGCCGCGAGCTGGGGACGGGACGGGACGGGACGCGCTGGCTCCGCGACGGCCCGGGGTCCAGGTCGCAGGGTGGGCGCCCGGAGCGCAACGACGGGCCAGCCCTCGGGGCGCCCAGGACCCATCACCGCCCCGACAGCCCGGAGAGCCGGGCGGCCCTCGTCCGCTGGGCCCCCGAGACTCCCGACCTCTCAGCCGGCCCCAGAGCCCGCGCCGCGGCTCTTTTAAAGGGCCCGCCCCCGCCCGGACGCGCCGCGCCTGCGCGCCGCTCGGCGCCCGGGCACCTACCGCTTTTCCTCTAGTGTGAGCGGCTCTGACTCTTGAGCCCTCAAGGCGAGCCCCAAGACCGCAGTGCACTCCCCTCAACCGCCCATCGGGCCAGACCTCCAGCCCCACACCACGCCTTCTCGTGAGGAAGCGGCGGCGAGGTGGCTAACAGGCTGTTTCCGGCCCGGGCAGTGCAGAGGGAGGCCGTCCGGATGGCAAGCAGGAGCTGTTGCCTTCAGTTCCGCCGCGGGCGCTGTAGCTGCGCCGCACCTCTATGCCCAGACGAGACAGCGCTCAGCCTGGAACCGACCGTCGAGCCCGCAGGCCCCTCCTCCAGGACTCCCCTCCCTCACCGCCTCCCTGACGCCCGGAAAGAAGCGGCCCCGCGCGCCGCTGTCCTTTCGAGCTGGTTGCGAGCTTGGACACTCCAGGATGAGACACCCAGGTCATTGTAACATCGAGGTCACAAACCCAGGTGTCGCTGTGGGGCCAGAGAGGCAGAGACTGCGACTGCATGGACCGCATGCCCCTCCCCGCGAAACTGCTCCCGCTTATTTCCGCAGCGTGGGAATTGGGCCTGGTGTGTGGTTCTCGTCTTAGAGAAGCCCAAACAGAGGATGCCAAAGTGGAGCCTTCAAACGTGTAACCCCAAAGAAGGCTGCCTCATTTTGGTGCGCCCCTACTCGCTGTAAACTTCAATAATGAGGGCAGCGAACAGGAGGCGCTTACAAAGCGCTTTGTAAGCACTAACTCAATCCTCACGACGGCGTCCAAGGCATACACAGGGCCAGCGTCACCCACAGCTCCACAGCTGGAGTGACAGAACCAGGGCAGTGGCTCTAGTCCCCGCTCTCCAGCCCTCAGGGTGCCCACTCCAGGAACCCCACACCAGCTCTGAGCCGAGTCGTCTGTCTGCCAAAGAATGACCCAGACGCTGCTGTGCCTTGCTGACCCAACAAGCCATCGTGTCTGTAGGGGACGGGGAATTTATTCCGCCCCTCCTGGCCCAAGGTGACAGAGGCCTTGCCCACCCACTGCTGGGCCATGCCAGGCTCAGGTCAGTGTGCACACATCCACCGTGGGGGGCTCCTCCCGGGTGAAGCCGTCGCCGAAGCCCTCCGCGTCGTCCACCAGGTCCGGCTTACGGCAGCACATAGGGCAGAGGTGGTTGCGCACAGCAGAGGCCCGCAGCCAGACGACAAGGTTCCAGCGCTCACCGGTGCCCAGAGCCCTCGCCCCGTGCAGCTGGCCACCCCGGTGCAGGATACCCTGGCCCACCACGTGCTCCACCTCCAGGGGCTGCGTCAGAGCCGCAGGCGCCTGCGCGTGGGAGTGCTCAGGCCTGGCGCCCACAGGTATGCTGCTCCCTGCCCTGCCCGTGGGGCTCACACACTCACCTGGAAGAGGCCTCCGAAGAATAAGGTGCCCCCAGTGAAGGCTTTGCCCAGGGCCACGTTGAGTGTGAGCTCTGCATTATCGTAGTGGCAGCCCAGCTCCCGGTCCTGACCCGGGGCGTATTTGACCACGAAGGCACGATGGCTGTCCAGCCACGCCCCGCCACAGTCCGGGTAAAGCAAGCCCATCAGGGGCTGCAGGAAGTGCTCCCGCAGTGGGGTCACCAGTGGCTCATCCAGGCCTAGCTCGTGCAGCAGCACCTGGGAGGAGCCCCTGGGATCAGCAGAGGCCTCTGGGGCCTCATCCTGCACCCCTGGGCTTTTTTTCCTAAGGACACTGCTTAGGGCTCACCCAGGCAGCATCCCCGTCTCCCCCCCTCAGCCACCCCCATTCCCTCAGTACAGGGCACAGGCTGCACCCACCCCATGGTTGTTCATGGTGTTGGGCCTTCCCTTGGGCATGTCCGACTGCTCGAAGTGCTCCAGCTCCTCCAGTAGGGCCTGGCAGTAGGCCACCGTGAACACAGGCACACGGTAGATGCGCTTCTCCTCTGAGGCAGGGTGGGACAGGCAGTAGCTGGGAGCTCGGGGAGCCAGGCAGGCCTGGGTTTCAGGCTCTGCCTTTCACTCCCTGTGCCCAGCCTGTTGCCTGTCAGTGCAGTGGACAAGAAGCAGGCCCTCACATCTCAATGCAGAGCTCCTCCCCTTCCCGGCGGGTTGGTTTCATTGGCCCTTACAGCTGCGGCAGGTTTGATTTTTTTTTTTTTTTTGGTCTTTTTGAGACAGGGTTTCCAGTTCAGCCGGCTTTGAACTCACTTTGTAGCCCAGGCTGGCCGCAAACTCTCAGGAATACTCCTGCCTCAGCCTCCCCAGTGCTGGGATCACAGGCGTGTGCCACCGCACCTGGCCTCTGGTTTTTGAGGGCAGACAAAACAACTCTCCGTGCCCAGGCATCTCTTGCTGATGCTCCCAAATCCTGCTTTTGTGCCGCGCTTTGACCTCACCTGACACCGTCTCCAGCCACTGGAGGAGACCTGCAAGGTCTGCACCCGGGGACATACTGTACTTAACTGCGGCCAGAAACTCCGGAGCCAAAGCAGCATCCTGGGGAGAACATGCCAGCTGCAGGGCCCTGAATACCCCACCTCCTTCCAGGAACCAGCCCCAGGCTTCCTGTCTGGTACCTGCAGTGCACTGTAGATGTCAGGCCGTGCTGGACGGTAGGAGCTTGCGATGAGGGCTTTCCTGGCAGCTGACTCCTGCCCCAGCCGCCGCCGCCGCTCCACCTCCTGCTCAAGCTAAGGTGGCACAGAGCTGAGTTACATGCAGGACCTCTGGTTCCCTTGAAGCCCATTGTGCAGATGAAGAAACTGAGACCCAGGAAGTCCAGAGTGGCACGCAGGCTGGGAGTCATGTCCCCTATGTTTCTGAATCTATCAGAGTTGAATGCAGGTAGCAAACTTTTAGCTGACTTTTTAAAAATTAAGCTACAGTGCCTGCTCCTTTTTTCTTTTTTATTTTGAGACGGTCTCAGATTCCCCAGGAGAGACTCACATTTACAATCCTCCTGCCTCAGCCTCCTAGAGTGCTGGGATTGTAGTTCCAGCAACGGACTTCTAGAAAGGGGGCCCATCCCACTCTGGGCTGCTCCAGCCCAAGCCTGGGTGAGATGAGAGGGAGGAAACAGGCATGGTCTAGCCATGCCCAGGTCAGGGAGGCGGTGGGAGGTGAGGAGCAGCAGCCTTGGCACCAGGCTCAGAGGTCAAAGAGGTCATAGGGCCCAGAGTCTGGGTCTCAACTCTACCCACTCGGAGGCCTTGGGCCGGCACCCCCTCCACAGCCTCTGCTTCTCTCGGGATGTGGGTGTGGTGGTGCCTCACACCTCAGTCAAGGGGGGCCTGATGCAGACAACTTGGCCTTTCTCCATTTCTCGCTTTAGCAGGACCCAGGAGTAGGGGTGAGTGCGAGCAGGAAGTGGGGCCAAGGAGCCCTTAGGAGCTGAGGCTGGAAGACCCCTCAGTGCTCTACACACTGAGAGGAGGGCTGGGCGAGGACCGGACCGTTTACCTCCGCTAAGAGCTGCCGGAAATCCTCGGTGCTGACACAGCCGCGGCTGCGCAGGATCTGAGAGAAGACAGACCAGTCAATGTGACTGTGTGGCTCCGTGTCCCCTCCTTAAAAGGGACCATCGAGGTGACCTTAAGCACAGAGCAGCGTTCCCAGTTGCTCCTACCAACACCAGCAGAGCACGCTACACATGGGTTCACCCCTTCCTTCCTCGCGACAACTCACTGCGGACAGGCTATCCACCTCTTTAGGATGGGGAAACAGAGGCGCGGGGGATTCCTTATATCTGAGTACACGATCTCGAGGACAACCCCTCGTCCACCCTCTGTCCAGTTCTCAGCAAGGGTCACTCACGGGGCCGTAGTCCTGGCGCAGCTGCTGCTCGTCTCGGAAGCGGAGGTGCAGCCCATAGCGCGCTACGTACAGGTTCTCCGAGCAGAAGCAGGCGCAGCGGAAGAAGCGGCGCGGCGCCGCAGCCGTCGCCATGGTGAAGCGCCGCGCGGCCCTGTGGGATTCCGTAGGGGCACTTCCGGGTACGCCCCCAGCCGCGGGCGGGGTGGAGCCAGCGCCCAAGGGGCCGTTCTAAATTCCCAAGAGCAGAAAAGCAGGTAGAGGGCAGGCGAGCCCCCCACGTTCTGCCTCATGATTTCCCCACCGCGGGATACTTAGTAGTAGGTGAGCACTCCCTCATGGGACGTGGAAAGACCCAAAAAGCCTTTTATTTTAAACGTTGCCCCCTCCTCAGCTAGGAACTTTCAGAGGGCCACCTGACCTCACACGTAAGCCAGGACAGTTAGGAGTTGTGAAATATAGCCTTGTTCCCGCTGAGCTCCAGTGCAGCGCTTACCCCAGGTCCCCGCCCGCAGCTGTCAGATACAATTTGGGACTAACGCAGCGCCTCTGCGAAAACGCTCCGGCCTGCGCGACTTCCCACCGCGACCCGGAAGGACCCGGTGTGGGCGGGGCCCTGGGCGCGGTCTGCGGGTGGCCACTCCTCGCGTCTGGACCGGGTGTGTGTTCAGCATAGCCTCCGTGTGAGATAAGTACTGCGTTGGTGTCTTCCGGTGTGACCGTGCCCTGGGTCCCTGTCATTTCTCCCCTTGCACCCCAAGCCCAGGTCTGCAAAGCGCCGTCGCTTAGGAAGACTGAGACGCCCAGTAGTGGTGTCCCGGGTCCCACCCTCGCCTCGGCCCTGGAGGCCCTGTCGGGGCTCAGCGTGGGCGGGAGGGTGCGACTGCAGGTCCTTCTCTGTCCGACCTTGAGCCTTCTGCCCCCACCTCAGCCCCTTTCTTTCGTACAGCAAACCTCTGAGTCAGCCACTCTCCTGTCAGCGTGTCACCTACCCGAGGGGAAACTGAAGCTCCAAGAGGCCACTCACCTAGAGTCTGCGCTCGGAATCCCCTCCCCCATCCGATCCCTTCCCACCCCGCGGGGCCTGAAGGGTGGGATTCTGTGGGGCTTGGGATTTTCTCTGGGTGCCTTTTGCTGCTGTCTCACCGAGGACGCTTTCCTCTCTGCGCAGTCCTGCACCAACTCACCCTGCGCACGCCTGCTCCAGGGCACCCGCACGCACTGACACCCCCGCGCTCAGGTTGCCCCCCGCACTCACATCCCACATCTGGAAGCACCCGCGCACGCTGCGCACAGAACACACTCACACGTGGAAATCCTGGCCTGGCTCCCTGCTCTGGAGTAAGCCCAGCTCCCAGCCACCATTGACCACAGAAGCCTCAGATCCTCAGGGGCGTAGGGAACATCCTGGGGCCCTGTGATGCGGTCTGACCATCCTCTCCGCCTGTGCGCACCACCTAGCAGAAAGGCCCCCTGCGCCCCAAGGATCCAGTGAGGGCCTCTCTCTGGGAAGAGCCCCCAGCAGCGCATTGTCTTGTCACACTGGCTTCGCAGGAGCAGGGAGAGCTCCTGAGTTGCATCTGAGCAGGCAGGGCCTGCACCTGAGTGTGGGAGGTGTTTCTGGAGTTGCAGACAAGCCCCGTGCCTATATTAGCTTACAGCTTGGAATTACCGCAGACTGGATGGCCAGAAATTCTGGCCAGCCTCCGCGCCTGCCTTGGTGGCCTCTGTGTGGCTTAGAAGGATGCTCGCCAGAGACTTAGGTTGGGCCTGCCCGGATAACCAAAGGCAGCCCTATTTCAGTGTCGTTTCCTTGATTCTCTCCACAGAGACCCTTTTCCAACTAAGGTCACATTCACAGCATCCTACCTTCTGGGGGCATCGTTCAGTTCTCCGCGGCCCTTAGGAAGTGTGGAAGACAGAGGAAGAAAGAGAACATAACCGTGATTCAGCTTGCCCGCTCCACACAGGTGCCGGGAGATGTGAGGCCAGGCCAGCTGAGACATTCAGTGGAGCTCTCGCTGCCCCGGCAGCTCTGCCAGGAGAGGGTGGTAGGCTGGAAAGTTGACAGTGCAGTGGCTCTGGGGTGACCACAGGCTTGGCTTCCTTAAAGAACAGAGAAGTCAAGCAATGAGATAACCCCCCAGAACATCTAACGGTACGGAGAAATATCGGAAACACAGTGTTGTAACAAAAGTAGTCAAGCACAAAAGAGCATATTCTGTGTATAATAATTCCATTTATGTATGTGTAACAGGCCAAAGTGATTCATGGTATGAGAAGATTGCTTAGTGGTTATCCCTGAGATAGGGTTAAAAGAACAGAGAAGTGTTCAGGGAGTCAAAATCCAAGGAATGAGCCCCCCCCCTTGGGATTGGCACTGAATCCTTGTGCAAAGGAGGCTTTGGCTAATGCTTTGAATTTTACTCTGTGGTGAGGAAATCTGTTTAAGCTTCACAGGAACCACTGACGAAAATGAGGACCAGAGAGGTTGACTGCCCCACCTGAGGTCACACAGCTCATAAGTGGCATAGTCTGGAATTAAACCAAGTCTGATGACTGGGTTGTCCCTAAAGGAGCAACCAGGTCTATGACAGTGTCTCCTGTCCTCACATGTGAGGTCACAGGGCTGGGGGGTCCAGGAGCCCAACCTGGGCCTCCTGACTGTGAGAGGCTCGCTTCCTCCCAGAAGCTGCCCAGTTGAGACAGTTTAGAGTTTCACAGTCATCTTGATTGCCCCAAGATAGCACAGGATCTGCTATCCAGGAAGGGCTCTGCCTCCCCAGCGCGCTGCTCACCCCCTCACTGGCTCTCTTCCCCGAGGCCCAGCTTTACACTGCTAGCACACTAGCCAAGGCCTGAGCAGGCTGAACCTGCAGCCCCATCACCCACTGCTGACCCAGTTGGATTTCTCTCTTTTCTGGTGAGCACGTAATTCATCGGTGTGGTCATGCCAGCGCCGGGAGCAGACAGTGTCCCTACCACACGCCAGCCTGGCTCAGTCACCAAGGGACAGCAGCAAAACTAGTTAATAGAGCTGGCACACCTACAATCCCAGAGCTTGGGAGGCTGAGGCGAGAGGATCTCTGCCAGTTTGAGGCCAACCTGGGATACATAGCTCAAGCCAGCCTGCGCTATATAGCAAGACCCTGTCTCAAAAACAAAACAAAAACCTAGTTAATAGGAAGCATCGATTTGCCACATGCTTCCAGTAGCACTGACGTATTTCCATGCTGACTGCCTCAGGTACCGCTAACCCCACGAGGAAACTGAGGCTCAGTGAGGTCTAAGCATCTAACTAGGAGCTTGGCGTGGTGGCACACATCAGTAATCCCAGAGCTCAGGAGGCTGAGACAGAAGGATCACTGAGTTTGAGGCCGACCTGGGCTGGCACACTTTCAAACTAGACACACCCAAGAGACCCAACGCAGGATATTCCAGCACCCGCCCATCCCAGGTCCCCTGTTGGCCATTACTTAACCTCCCAAGGCTCATCATTACCCTGAGTCCTGGTAGCAAAGGTTAGCCTGGTCTGTTCTTGCACCTGCTACAATCACACCGCGTGAGCTGCCGTACACCAACCTCTCACTCCGCACTGTGCCCCTGAGAACCTCCACCCTATTGAGCTGGAGAGCATTTTCCAGGCCACTCTGTATTTCTTCTCTCAGCTGAACCTTCCTATCTTCACCAACCCTTTCCATACTTGCCAGGCATTTGCTGTGCCTCTGGTTTGGAGATGTTATGAATGAAGTTGCCATGGATGTCTCTTTTTCAATTTAAGTAAAACTTATGGAGTGCCTGTAATGTGCAGGGACTTTTACTAGACATGCTGAAATCTAGGCACAAGCAGAGATCCCTCGCTTATGGCCCTTCTGATCTACTTCACATAATACGGATTAAAAACAGCAGGCAGACGGGTTCCATGATAATGCTCAGTTACCAGAGTCAGCATTAGAGAGCTGGATTTGGGTAAAATGCCACCGCACCCTAAAATCATTTATGAAATCTGTCCAGCCTTACAGCCCAGGGCACTTCAAACAAGGTAAGTTTCACTGCAGATAAACCGTCACAAAGGTGAAAACAAACTCTCCAGAGCAGCTGGAATGACTTTTGTTATTGTGGATCTTTTGTTTTCTTCTCACGGTCCGAAGCCTCCGTGACCACAGTTTATCAGACAGAAGCATGCGGTCTTGCTGTTCTGGATAACTCAGTACACTTGCAGCCCATTCAGTGCACCTTTGTGGCTAATGTGCTTCTCAGGGCTCAGTGCTGCTCTTCCAGTCTTACCAGAAGGCTTCTGCTCGCAGGCTGGGCCGGGCCCTCAGCACCTGACAGCTGGAGTCGTCACTGCGAGGGTCAGACTGCTGCTCAGTATTCTCACCGTCAGCGTGTTCACAGGCTTCTGCGTTCTGTAAAACTGACACTAAGTTAGCTGCTAAGGTGCCTCTTTATCATTGTTTGCAACTGAATTTTCTTCATTGCCGAGAACAGTTTTCTCCATGCTGTGGTGATAGCACTTGGTTTTGTTGTGTTCCGGGCCATGGATGCCTCATAAATTACATCCAACACTGTCAAGTTCTTCCAAAACATTTTTGGGTCAGTTCCTTCATCTGTACCCATCTGGAGAAGTCCTGCTCGAGGGTATCTTTACACTGTGGCTCAAACTCCCTGACTCACTGGTTGAATCGGACTTGTGACCTTTGCTGGCAGGGATTTCACAGTTATTCTGCCATTGTCTGAAGGCAACCACTCTTCATTTGGATGTGCTGGGGGAATCTAAACGAAGCGCTTTCTCTAGAAGACCCTCAGATCTCAAATTCTTCTGTACCCGCGGCGTAAAATAGCTATCAAACCACCGTCTGAAAACAGATGGCTCTCCGCGCACACCTTTCTGAGAGTGACAGGCAGTTCTGAAAGGCCGGTTCCTTTGAGTGCACAGGTTTCGTTTTTGTACTTGTGTTTTGCTTTCCCCACAGCACAAAGTTCGTGTGAACCTGTGGCTTTCACAACACATTGTGATGCTCTCTCTCTGCTTGACCTATACCGAGAAGTGTTTTGCTCAGTGTCAAGTCCTTGATGCTAGACATTCCAGAACAACACAGGTTGATCAGCATAAATTTGCTGTGGTTGTAGATTCTTTCTCTCAACAAATTATGGAAGTTCCCACACAATTCACTGGGAGCAGTTTTACCTCCTTTTAATTTTGTCCCTTTACCAGCAGCCACTGGGATACCATGGCACTGTCTGAATTGGGTTAGGCAGCCAGGTGATGCATTAAGATCACCTTCCATTCCCAAAGCATCAGAAAAGAACCTTTACAGTACTCCAGAGAGGCAAAGTTACCTGGCCAGGGTCACACAGCAAAGAGGTGAGAGCCTGGATGTAGTCCTAAGTCTCAGATACTCATGCTTTTTGAATAACCATCCAAGACATGTGACTCAACTGTCAGCTTCAATAAAAAATACTGTGAAGGCCGGGCATGGTGCCGCACACCTGTATCCCAGCACTTGGGAGGCTGAGGCAGGAGGATCGTTGGGAGTTTGAGACCAGCCTGGGCTACAAAATGAGCTCAAGGCCAGCCTAAACTGCATAGTGAGACCCTATCTCAAAAAGACAAAAAAAAAATGGTGAATGTTTAAATTTTTAAAAATCTTACTACAGTAGAAGGCAGATTGTCATCAACCCTCCCTCAGAATGCTCCCCCTCAATTTGAACTCATCCCATCATCCTTGCCACTTCCGGAAGCAGTTCTGGAAGTCAGTTCATGGAGGTCTTTAAGAGGGAGGTGTGATAAAACTAGGTGAAGTTGATCTGATGAAAAGGCAGGCTCATAAAAAACGTCTGTGCATCCTCACCCACTTTATTGATCAGATCTGGTACCATGAGACTTATGGCTCTTCAATGTCAAAATGACCATGAAAGGTCAACATTTCAATCAACTCAGGGCATCAAGTGGCCACGATAGCTCTAAAGACTCTCACATGCAGGATGGCGCATGCCTGTCATCCCAGCAACTCAGGAGGATGAGGCAGGAGGATCCCTGAGAGTTTGAGGCCAGCCCAGGCTACAAAGTGAGTTCAAAGCCAGCCTGAACTGCATTATGAAATCCTGTTTCAAAAAGACAATAAAGTAAAATAACTACTTAAATAAGAGGACTCTGACCTGCTTCATCAAGTGGCAAGAAAAATGGGCTACGTGTGTTTACAGCAAGCGGGAGGAGTTCGAAGAAATTAATGGCAATGTCTTTTACTGTGCTACATTTTAGACATTTAAATATTCACTGTCCCAGCCCCACCTTATACAGTTCTCTATTTGCCTTTGTTTTTACATGAGCAATAACATGGTTCCACTTTACTCAGTAGACTTCTGAGGCCACGCTTCCAGTAAGTTCCTGTCCTGTGTGCATTTTCCCTGGGCGCTGAGGATTCTGCCAAAAGGATGCTCTCCAATTATCTGGCCAGCTCCCTGTGGAAGGGGATCTAGGTTAGTTCCAGGCTTGTGCCACTATAGTAACCGCCTTCTAGCTCATATCTTAGCTGCCTTTTGTACGTCTGTCTGTACAAGAAATTCCTACCCGGCTTCCCCAAAATTATTTTTTAAATCAGAAGCTGTTTTAAATTCAGAGAGCTCAGCGAACCTCTGCCTGAGGGTGGGCGGTCCCCGGTGCCCCGCCCCCAGCCCAGTCCCCACCCCCGCCTGCTGGTCCCAGACCATCCGCTGGTTCCCTGGCCTGGATGCTCCTCCCCAGTTCCCCCAGGCTCGTTCCGGTCACCTACTGGCTCAGCTTCCCCAGTGGCTTCTGTCACTTCTCCAGCTTTCCCTACAGCGCTTGGTGCTACCTGAAAGCACCTTGCGTGTGCACGCATGCTGTTCTGTCCCCGCTGCGTGAGGCACCCAGCCCCAGCAGTCGGTGCCGATTGCTCCGACCTACTCCCAAGCCCGGGAATACTCTATTTCTCTCCATGAAATGTACGGTTTACTTATCGTGTGTGGTATCTGCCTCCCTCACTAGAATGCCAACTCCAGGAGGGCAGGGAACTTGTCTGTTTTTTTGTTGGATGTTAGTGCTTTTTTTTTCTTTTTAAGAGATGGAGGTTTCACTATGTTGCCAGGTTCTTGGGTTCAAGTGATCCTCCTGCCTCAGCCTCCCAACACAGTTAGGACTGCAGGCGCGCCCCAAACCCGGCTTCTCAGATGCTCAGAATGGTGTATGGGATATAGGTGCTCGATAAATGCTTGCTGAATAGGTTGCGGGTGAATGAGGCTCATAATTCCCTACCCCGACTCCGCACTGGCGAGCTGCTGCCGTAAGGAGAAAGCTCCAGTAGGTGGGGCCATTTCCCTCCCTTGAGGATGAGAGGATGAGCGGGAGAGCGGCAGCCCCTAGATGAAGAGCACAGAACGTGCAGAAGCTGCGGTCTAGAAGAGTTCGGGGTTCACCTCAGGTGAGCGGGCGACCTGCTCTGGCCCCGCCCCGCGAGGGAGCATTCGCGGGCATGGGCTCCGCCCACTCCCGAGGCCACGCCCGTTGAGAACGATAGGCCGGCCCCTGTCCCGAGGGCCACGCCTACCAAGAGGCTCCGCCCCCTCACCCGGCCCGGGCGCCCGCTGGGCTGGACTCCGACCTTGCAGCGGCGCGGCGCGGGCGGGAGCCGGGAGGAGCGGAGCGGAGAGAGCAGCGCCCGGAGCGGTCTCCCACGAGCGGCGCGGAGACTGCGCACTGACCGACATCCCAGGCCTGCTGCGCGCCCCTTCCCACGGCTCACCTGGTGGCAGGTGCCAGGTAAGAGCGCGGCGCCCGGATCCCTGGCCCCGCGCCGTGGGCATCTCTCAAGATCAGGCCCTGCGGTACAGGCATCCGCGGCCCACGTCCCAGCCCCCACCCCACAGCATCCTTCCGTGCCCGGCGCGCGAAGGTGCCATTTTTTAACCCCTCGGGCGACGCCGTCTTCTGGGAAACAGTGGGCGGTGAACGTTTTGGGGGATCTTCGAAGGGCTGTTGATCCCTGGATTGGCCTTGCGCAGCTCCTCACCCTCGCGCCCTGACTGTGGCGGAGCCGGGTATCTGAGCCCCCTTCCGCCCGGTCTTCCAGTTCAATCTTCCAGCTCGCACCGCCATCTGGGAGGCTTGGGTTTTCTGGGCCCCTCCCAGGTTTCTCCCCCACCCTAGGCCCGTGTGCACCTGAGATAGCTTCAATCTGCGAGGCAGGGATTCCCCGCCCTCTGCCCCACCCCCTGGAGATGGGGTGGCCTCCCTGCTGCTTCAGATGGCACAGGGCCAGGTGGAAGGAGGAGGGTGGTACCAAGGGCTCCCCAGCTGACCTGGGTGCTCGGCACCAGTTACCTGAGCAGCTTCTCCAGGTCCCCATCCTAGATGGAGATATGTGGGCACAGCCTGGCCAGAGCCAGGACAGATCTGCATGGGCTGGGCCCAAACCCGTCCAAGCCTCTGAGATGCCCTGTGCCCCAGACACACCGATGGGCTGAGCACCAGCCCAGCCTTCCCAGGCCCAGGGGCGCCCTGGGGTGAAGAGCTCACCAAGGGAGGGGTGACTGGAGGCTACCCAGCCACCTGAGTGAGGACCTCTGCTGTGACCCCTGAGATCACGGCCCTGCCTCCCTCATGTCCGTCAGGCTGCCATGGGTGGGGGGGACTGTGAGCTGCGTGGCGCAGACACCTAGTGTCACTCAGAAACAGTGACTGCCGTGGTTGTGGTAGTGGGGGTTCATCTCCTGGGTGCTCTAGACTGCTTCTCTACAGCTGACAGCTGGTGTTGTCCCCACCAGTGTCTCTTCCACGGGACAGGAAAGCCTTCGACAAGCCCACCAGGGGTCACCTGGTAGCCTGTGCTCCCCCAGGTGTGAGGGAGGGGTTCCAGGCAAGTGGCCCCTGTCTTCCAGGGTCACGTTGGGCCCTGGGCAGGGCCTGCTCTGGCATGTGGCCACCACCTTCTCCTTGTCTCTTGGGCCACACGTGTCACCCATGTGCCCACAATTTGCCCTCCGGCTGCACCTGGTGGAGCCCAGCTGTGTCCGCTGATCAAGCCATGCGCTGCAGGGCAGACTCGAACTTCCCTGCAGCCTCAAGGTCCCTGCTCTGTCCCCTTCACCCTGCTGCTCAGGGAAACCTCTCCCCAGCCCGGACTGTAACCCGACCCAACCCGACTGAGTAGGATCCCTGCTCTGGGGAAGCTGTAGCGAAAGGACTCAGCACCAGGGACCACTGTGCCATGGCTACTCTACCTGTTTGCGGGTGGCCCTCATTAACCCCACTTCCTCTCCCGCTGGGCTTGGGGCCCAAAACATGTTTCCCACAACCATGCTGCTGGTGTGTGGAGCTGGCATTATTGAAGTGAGATGAGTGGCTGCAGCTCCAGTGGGTGGCAGCTGCCTGGGCTGTCCGTCTGCACTCAGGTGGGGAGAGCTGCTCAGACTCCTGTGCCACCGTCCAGCCTGCAGCTCTGCCACCACCTGGTTCCAAATCCTAGCTACTTGCAGGGGCTGCGGTCCCCCTCTACTCACCAGGAAGAGGTGGCAGCCTGTGGTGGCTTGGGTGGGAGCCCTGGGGTGGCCCTGGGCCAGGCGCTCCCTTCTTGGGCACCTCCAGGAGCTCGCCCACTCACTCGTGCGCCAAGGCCTCTGCATTGCAGCAGGAAAGCTGTGCTGGTGGCCCAGCCTGGCTGAGGACAAGCAAGCCCCAGGCAGGGGTGCGGGGCAGGGGTGCGGGGCTGCCAGCCCCACACACTCACCCCCCCCTTCCCCCTTCCGGAGCAGCAGCTGCTGGCTAGGCAGCCGTCCTGCTGAGACAGACTGGGATCTGCTGGAGGTGCTGGGGTGACATGAGGGCACAGGCTTGGGCTTCACACCCTGTGTCATCTCTGGACCCCAAACCCTTCCTTAGGACCACTGGGTGTCGCCTTCCCCAGGAAGTGGCTGTTTGGAAGGGGCAGAGCTCTGGAGCTGGGAGCCCAGATTCTGGAATTGCACACCCAGCTCCACCCAGCTGTGCGGCCTTTGTTTTCTCAGCTGTGAAATGGGGATGAGGACAGAGCCTACTGGGTGGGACCCTTGTGTACATAAATGATTTAGCATGTCAGCCAGCTCTTGTCACCTTGTTATCGTTACCACAGCAGCCTCCTGGCTGAACCAGCTGACGTGGACTGTTTCCCTTGTATGAAACCCAGTTGGTATCTGTTAGCAGATGTTCCTTAGCTTCACTGTCAGGAGCCGGGACATGGGGCCCTGGGGCTCTAAGTTCACAGCCCTGTACTGCCGTCCTCCAGTTGTGTGACTTTGGGCAGGTGATGAGCTTCTCTGGGCCTCAGCTTGTCCCACAAGGGTGGTGACAGTAGCTGTGGTGAGGACCAGGTCACTCATTTTACAGGATGGTGCTGTAGCTCTTGGATGCCTGCTGTGTGCCACTATGTGGTTCACAGGTGGAGCTAGGTGCCAGGGTCTCTCGTATTCCAGCTCAAGTCCTGGCATGTGTCCTTGTCATCTGAGCATCTTTATGACTGAGTTGATTTTCTTGCTCTGTGCTTCAGTTTCCCCAGTGGTAAGTGAGGTTGTGTGAGGTTGGCCCACTCCGCAGCCTGAGGTCCGCCCCCTCTGTGTGGGCCTGGAGCTCCGGGAGGGGCGCTCGCTCAGGCTGGCCCCTTTGCTGCCGGGACTTGGTTTCTGCCCCCTTCCATGTGTGGGCTCCTGAGCTTTGCCTGTTTTGCAGATAGGAGAGCAAAGCTCCCCTTCCCAGTAGGACTGGCTGGGAGGTGGCCCTCGGGGACTCGCCAAGCCTGGTCCCAGCCCCACCCTAGACAAGCGCCTCCCCCAGACCCAGGTCACCAGCCCCACTCCCACTGTCTCAGGCCCTGGGTGAACCTGCAGGGCCTCTGCCAGGACGAAGCCGGGACACTAAAGGGTACTAGAGCGGAGGGCAAGGGCCAGCCTGCTGTACAGAAGATTCTGGAAATTTCCCAGCGATGCACAGATCCCCATAAGCCACCCACCCCCTCCCTACTCCCTCCTGGTCTAGTCGAGGCTGGAGAGGAGAGTGACACGGGTCCAGTGCCCACTGCTTGTGGTTGATAACGATCAGCAGCAATGAGGGGGTGCCAGGCACCATGCCCAGGCTGGACGGGCACGCACTGAACTTCACGCCAGTGCCCACAAATGCAGCAAGGGGTCAGAGAAATCAGTAGTAATGAAAAGAGAACCCTGTTGATCTCAACCTCACCCCTACACTGATGCCAGAGTCCTCCAGTCTTCCTCACGCTGCTGTGGCCTCATGGGGCCTCCTGGCCTTCCTCAGTGCGCAAGGCATGCATCTGCCATAGGCTCCCACACTGTCTGTTCCACCTGCCTGAAATGCTTTTCCCTGCACCCACATGGCACATCCCTCCCCTCTTCCCAGTCTCAGTCCAGTGTTAGCTGTGCGGAGAGGTCTTCACTTATCCCTCATCTTCCTCACTCTTCTTTCCCAGTAACCTGTATCTCTTAACATTCTCTGTCCTTGTGTATTTCTCTCCTGTGTGAGCTGTCATCTCCACAAGACCAGGGATCTGAGTCACTTTTGCTCACTGTTAAGTCCCCGGTACAGAGAACAGAGTCTGGCATACAGCAGCGGGTGCTTTGTAAAGACACCCCGAGAACAGGGCACAGTAGCCACACCGATGATCTCAGCACTGAGAAGGCTGAGGCAGGAGGATTACTTCCAGTCAAAGGAGTCTAAGCACAAGGCTAGCCTAAGATTATGAAAGAAAACCTTCAGCACGCTTGTGATTCTCATTTTACAGATAAGAAAATTGCCCCTCAGAGAGGCCACGTGAGTTACGCAAGGTCACACAGCTCCACGTGCAAACCTGACACTAGGCCTGGCCTTGCCCCGCGGAGGACCATGGCCTTGCCCCCGTGAACCACAACTGTCCCTCAGCCCCGCCCACTGCCAGCCAGCAGGATGCGGCTGTGGAAGGCAGTGGTGGTGACGCTGGCCTTCATGAGCATGGACGTGAGCGTGACCACAGCCATCTACACCTTCAGCCACCTGGACCGAAGCCTGCTGGACGACATCCGCCACTTCAACATCTTCGACTCGGTGCTGGACCTCTGGGCTGCCTGCCTGTACCGCAGCTGCCTGCTGCTTGGTGCCACCATTGGTGTGGCCAAGAACAGCGCCCTGGGGCCACGGCGGCTGCGGGCCTCATGGTTGGTTATCACCCTTGTTTGCCTCTTCGTGGGCATCTACACCATGGCCAAGCTCCTGCTCTTCTCAGAAGTGCGCAGGCCCATCCGGGACCCATGGTTCTGGGCCCTGTTTGTGTGGACATACGTGTCGCTGGCTGCCTCCTCCCTGCTCTGGTGGCTGCTGTCCACTGTGCGGCCTGACACCGAGGCACTGGAGCCTGGCATGGGGGCCACGGCCGAGGACTTCGGTGGGAACAGCCGGGCCCCAGCCGAGCAGGCGTCAGGGGCCACACTGCAGAAGCTGCTATCCTACACCAGGCCCGACGCGGCCTTCCTTGTGGCTGCTGCCTTCTTCCTCATCGTGGCGGCTTTGGGTAAGTGAGACCTGGGGGTGGACAGCTCTCCCCTCTGGGGTGCTCGCCATGTCACTCCCACAGTTCAAACATCCGAGTGAGAGGAAGGGAAAACACTGAGCTTCACTTCTATGTAGTTCAGCCCTTGACTCTTCTGACCCTCCTGCCAGGACTAACGATAGGAAAAGGTTCTAGAAACTTCTGGGTGGGTAGGAGACCTGTGTCTTCCTTTGTGTTGTATCAGCCACAAGCACACAGGAGCAGCTGCTCCTGCCCCTTATACACTGTCTTTGGTGACTTGTTCTTTTCCCTTTGTATATTCTGGAATTTTCCCCAGTGAGATCGCATTCCCTTTTTTGGCTGTATAGTGTTGCATTGTGGAACTACAGCATAATTTTTTAGTTGATCTCCTGTTGTCAGACTCTTGGGGTTTGGAGTCATTGTCTCTTACAGTGAATGCCTGTGTTCGCATGCTTCACATAAACAAGGGTGGGCCTGAAGGGCAAATGCCTGGAAGTGGGATCTCTAGGTCGGAAGAATTTCCTCATAGTGACATAGAGCAGGATAGAGAACCAGAGTCCCAGGGGCTGGGGATGTAGCTCAGTGGAATAATCACCTGCTTGGCAAGCACTAGGTCCTGAGTTCAATCCCCAGTTCTGCCAAAAAAAAAACTTTAAAAAAAAAAAAAAAAAAAAAAAAAAGAGAACCAGAGTCCCTGTGGTCCAAGCGGGTGCCACGCAAGGAACTGCGTGCTGCATGCGGGTGTGGCTGGGTTCGGAAGTTGAACAAGTCTCCTCCTGGGGCCTGCTCCTCCCCGTGATGGGCGCGTGCCACAGGTCCGCAGTGCGTGGGTTCTGGGGACAGCACAGCCTGGGTCCAGATCTCTGTCCTGCACCTTAGCCAGTGGTGTGCTGCAGGTCAGTAGAGCCCTCGTTTCGTGGCCTTGCAAAGCAGTAAAAATGGCCAGGGATTCAGCTCAGTGGCACAGCACCTGCCTGGCAAGCATGAGGTCCTGAGTTGGATTCCCAGGACCCAAAACTGAAGGGAAACAGGTAGGATGAGCTAATATGGTGGCGCACGGCTGTGATCCCAGCACTCAGGAGGCTGAAGCAGGAGGATCATGGCCAGCCTCACTATACAGGGAGACCCTGTCGCAAAACAAATAACTGTTGAACTCTTTAGCTCTGTTTCCTGCCCATCCCAATGCACCCGCCCTGGGCCTCAGGCCCAGTGCAGAAACCGGCTCAATGAAGGAACAGTGGCACTGCCTGTGTGCGCCTGTGTGACCCCCCAGCCTGTGTCCCCACCTCTGGGCTGTGTCGGCTGGCACGCGCTCAGGACATACACGTGACCTGGTGCCTCTGACTGCCGCCTGCAGGACTGCATCTGGGTCAAGCTCAGACAGGAGGTGCAGGCCCCCAGACTTCCTGACAATTTTAGGCAAGTTATTTAACCCATCCAGACCTCAGTTTTCCCCCTGGAATGGGGGCTTTGTTAGTTTATTGTGAGAATGAAATGAGATGAAGCATAGGTGTAACAAAAGAGCATAGTCACATTACATTCCATGTTCATCACTCTGTGACCCACAAGCACCCGTTCACGCCCACTTTTCTTTTGAAAAAAAGGGGAGGAGAGGATACTTGCACTGGGAGGAGAGATTAATTTCAGTGTTGAGTATCTCCTGAGAAAAACAGCTTCTTAGGCTGGACATGGTGGTGCGTATCTGTAACCTGACCTACTCAGTAAGCTGAGGCAGGAGAATCACAAATTTGAGACCAGGCTGGGCAATTTAGCAGAACCTTGTCTTAGGGGCAGGGGATGTAGCTCAGTGGCACAAATGCCTGCCTAGCAAGCACAAGGTTCTGAGTTTAATCCTGGGTACCAACAAAACCCAAAAAACAAAAAACCTTTGTCTTAAACTAAAAAGTGCTGGGATGTCACTCAGTTGTGCAGTTTGCCTGGCATGCTGAGGCCCTGCATTCAATCCCCAGTACTGCATGGACAAAAAAAATAAAACATGGATTCTTCAATGTGGATTTCTTGGCCACCCGACAGCATAAAAGTAGACAAAAGCTTCAGTGGCTCTGAGCTGGCATTCTCTTCTGGAGGAAGAGGAGAATCCAACCTAGAGCACTTGCAGCTTTGGGATTTGGAGAATCCCAAAGCTATGGGGCCATTGAGTGGCATAGGAGACCCGAGGAGTGTGAGGGCGCCAGCATCAAAAAGGGTTGGAGTCTGCAGACACCCAGGGCACAGCAGGGTTCGGAGCCCTGTCGGATTCTTGACTTTGCAGGTCCTTTGCACAGCACCTGGTACCCATGTTGTTGTCATTATCACACCTGGGTAAACTGAGGCAGGAGTGCAGCTCAAGTGGGTTAGGGACCCACGTGATGGGAGCCTAGAGGCCCTTGGGCCGATACCTTTTGTTCCTGCACCATGGCCAGCAGAAGGCGCCAGAGCCACGCAGAAGGACTGTTGGCAGCTGCTAAGCTCCTCCTGCAGGCCCAGCCCCAGCCAGCTGTGTGTGTGTGTGGCAGGGGGACCGCAGGGCCTGGGGTGGGGGGACTCAGTCCAGAGCGGCTCCTTCCAAGGAGCCCGCAGGTCAGAGTATCTTGGAGGCTGGGATGGCAGTTGCCCACATGCGTGGCCTGCGAGCGTCACTGTGCCCCAGCAATGGCGGTCGACGGGGGCCACTCTAGAGCTGTGGCTGCGTGCACTGGGTGCTGGGTGGCCGCTGTTTTTGACCCATGTCCAGTTGGCAGCATGACAACCCTGCGTGTCCTGTGTCACTGCTTGGCACAGAGGCGGGAGCAGCCGGGAACAGGGCGGGGTCCCTGGCCTCCCGAGCCCTCGCTGCCTCCACAGGCGAGACCTTCCTGCCCTACTACACGGGCCGAGCCATCGACGGCATTGTCATCCAGAAAAGCATGGAGCAGTTCAGCACCGCCGTGGTTGTCGTGTGCCTGCTGGCCATCGGCAGGTAGCAGCCCGGCCGCCTGGGGCCCTGACCCTCAGCCCGTCACCATGGTGACCAGTGCCCGAGCCCTGTCCCCGAGGCAGGGCCATGCCCTAGAGCCACACCCGCTGCCTCGTAAAGTGGCTTTGGCCCTTGAGGCTCCCCTGCCACCCTCCTTGGCTGGTTTCTGGCCGCTCTGGGTGCCCTGTCCCCTACCCCCTGCCCTCCGGTGGTGGCTTTGGTTGCAGAGTGAGGGGCACCCTCAGCACGCCAGGCCTGGAGAGTGGCCAGCGCTTAGACAGCACCCGCCCCGGGGGGCCTGGCCTGCTGGCGGCGGGAGGGGCGGCCAGGGCGGCTGCGCTTGTCGGAAGCAGCCGAGCTATAACGTCTCTCACCTGCAATTAGCTCATTTGCCGCAGGTATTCGGGGCGGCATTTTCACCCTCATATTTGCCAGACTGAACATCCGCCTGCGAAACCGTCTCTTCCGCTCGCTGGTGTCACAGGAGACAAGCTTCTTTGATGAGAACCGCACAGGTTGGTGCCTGGGAGCCAGGCATGAGGCGGGCTTGGGCCCCTCAGCAGGGAGTGGGGTGGGCTGTGCCTGGTCACCTGGCCCTGGTGACACCTGCACTTGGCGGGGCCCCAGAGAACCGGGCTGTCTGGAGGTTCTGGCACGAGCTGTGGCTGTGGCAGGACCCAAGGCAGGCCACTTGAGGTCTCACGCAGGCCCCAGCTCCTGTGTCAGGAGTCCCGGAGTAGTGTCCCCTGCGACCCCGCATGCGCCTGCCGCGGTAGCAGGAGCTGACGGCCTGTGTTCCAGGTGACCTCATCTCGCGCCTCACCTCGGACACCACCATGGTCAGCGACCTGGTCTCCCAGAACATCAACATCTTCCTGAGGAACACGGTGAAGGTCACGGGCGTGGTGGTCTTCATGTTCAGCCTCTCGTGGCAGCTGTCCTTGGTCACCTTCATGGGCTTCCCCATCATCATGGTCGTGTCCAACATCTACGGCAAATACTACAAGGTAGGCCCGCCCGGGCCCTGGGGGGCTCTGGGGCCCAGCAGCTGGGTGTTCATTTGTTCGCTCCCTGTGTCCCGGCACCTGCTACCTCCTGAGGCTTAGGGGCGCCTGGCCTCATGGAAAACCTGGACACGAGCTCCAGCAGTCACAGCAAAGTGCAGCTGTCTGGAAGCTGCTGAGAGCTGAGGGCCAGTGCGCTGGGCCGGGGCTGCTGGGAGGCTATGGACTCGGAGGCCCAGGCCATGTCATCTGGGGAGATGGTGTGTGGAGCGGGGACAGGGTGGCCCATGACCCAGCCAGTGTGGGCCCCTGCAGGTCCTGCCCGCTCCATGCTGGGGGCAGAGCTTGGGGAGGATGAACCAGGTAGATGTCAGCAGTGTGTCATCCCTCAGACCACCACTAGCTATGACCCTGTGCTGGGCAGCCAGGCTGAGCACCCTGTGGCCTCCTGTGGCCTGGCCACTGGCGTCTGAGAAGCCCACACCTGGAGCCCCATCTCAGCCAGCTGCCTCTTGTTATGTGCATGGATTTCTCACAGCCCAGGGCCGCCACCCCCTGGAACTTGTGCTGAGAGGAAGGGCACTCCCTGAGCAGCTGGCAATTCTTGTGTGCAACTTCAGCAACCACCTAGGTCCTCCCTGCTGTATATCAGCTAAGGATCAGACATTGAGGTTCATTTTCTGAAATAATGACCAAAAACCCTCATCATGAATAGCCTCTTTTGTGTTTTGTTTTGGTTTGGTTTTTCAGTTTTTGTTTTGTTTTGAGACAAGGTCTCACTGTGTTGTTGAGGCTGGTCTTCAACTCACTATGTAGCTCAGGCTGGCCTTGATCTTGCAGTGATCCTCTTGTCTCAGCCTCCCAAGGGCAGCAATGTGCCACCACACTCAGCTTGAATAGCCTTTAGTACTAAAGCTGACTTAAAAGCCTCTCCTCACCTATCTGCCCCTCTGGCTCTAATCAAGCCAGAGAAGATGGGACTTGGAGGGTGGGGCAAAACTTCCTGCAGGAAGGTGGTAGAGCCGGGCTTGGACAGAGTGTGGCTATCTGTCTGGAGTCCCTGTGTCCCTCCCACCTGCCTGCAGCGGCTCTCCAAAGAGGTGCAGAGTGCCCTGGCCCGGGCCAGCAGCACAGCCGAGGAGACCATCAGCGCCATGAAGACAGTGCGCAGCTTTGCCAACGAGGAGGAGGAGGCCGAGGTGTACGGCCACAAGCTGCAGCAGGTGTACCGGCTCAACCGCAAGGAGGCGGCCGCCTACACGTCCTACGTCTGGGGAAGCGGGGTTCGTGTGGGGTCTAGAGCCAGGGATCCTTGATCAGGACAGTGGCAAAGTGCAGTCTGCAGACAGAGCAAGGCCCCACGGCTGCCCCTGGCCCCCGGGGAGGAGCTGATGGGGAAGTCACTGGGGTAGGAGTGAGGCTGAGGCAGGAGGATCGCTGGGAGTCTGAGGCCAGCCTGGGCTACGTTGGAGCTTCAGGGGAGGAAAATACTAGAGGCCTACAAGGGGTGCCAGAAGGCAGGGACTATTGGGGTCCCTTCCCACACAGGACAGTCCCAAAAGTGCCAGCCAAGGAGGGAGGGAAGGGCTCCTGTGGGGGTGGGGAGGGGCTCCTGCATCCAGCTATTGCCCTAGCTCTGGGCCTGGAACAGGGACGGCTGGGGCTCTGGGCAGGTTGTCGGGACAGATGCCCAGCCACCCCACAGGCCAGTTGCTTCTCAGGGGAGCCCCACTGCTCAGTGCCTGTGCTCCGTTCTGAGACTGGTAGCTACTGCAGGCTGGGGTGGGGCGGTGGGGACTCCCTCACCAGCGGCCTCCCTGGTGCAGGGAGCGTGCAGAGCCCGGGACCCAGACCCCCTCTCCCCCAGCTCACGCTGCTGCTGGTCCAGGTCAGCATCCTCTACTACGGCGGCCACCTCGTCATCTCGGGCCAGATGACCAGCGGCAACCTCATTGCCTTCATCATCTACGAGTTCGTGCTGGGGGACTGCATGGAGGTGAGGGCAGGGCGCGGGGCGGGCTGGGAGCCAGCACCAGGGAGGTGGGAGGAGCGCCCTGCCTGACCCACGCAGAGGAAACCCAAAACCAACAGGCCCAGAGAGAGGTCCAAGCAAGTTGAGCTCCCCATTTCACAGGAAAGGGAATAGGCCCGGGAGGCGAAGCTGCAACCTGGGCTGCAGCCAGCAGGTGGGGCTTTGTCCTGCCCCTGTCAGGGTAGCGCCACACAAGGAGCAAAGGCCTTTGTGCTTGGGGTCAGAATTTGGGCCCCAAGACACAAGTAGGGTGCAGCTGATTTACTGGGGCTCCATCCTTCCAGCAAATACAGGGATAGCACGGTGGCCTCAGAGGTGACCCCTGAGGACTGGGAGCCCAGGGAGTTCAGGCCCAGGCTGCCCCGTGAGCCCAGGACAGAGCGAGGCGTGGTGGAAGGGTGGCCTGTGTGTCCTGCAGGCTGAGGCCCAAGGATGTAGGGCATAGGCAGCATCCAATCCAGTCTAGGCTGCCGTTGGTGTCACTGCCAGGGGGGCATCTGTGCTGTTACTGACCCAGCAGTGACACTGCCTCCAAGCAGCCAGACAGCATGGTGCACACCTGTCATCCATCCCAGCACTCTGGGAGGCTGAGGCAGGAGGACTGCAAGTGCAAACCCAGCCTCAGCATCTTAGCTGCTTAGACAGACCCTGTGTCAAAATAAAAAAGAGGACTTGGGACATAGTTCAGTGCTAAAGCCCTGGCTTCAATCACCAGTGCCTCTCAAAGTTAAAATAAAATCCTGTGCTTCAGAAATCCACCAGCAAGCAAAGCCCCACATCCCTGGGCATTGCAGATGGCGTTGTTTGTAAGATTAAAAAATGAGAAAAGAACCTTAAATGGCCACTGGTTGGGCACTGGAAGCCAGTAGATACCTGGACTCTGGGGACAGCGCTTCCAGCATCCAGCGCAAGGGGACCCACAGGTCACCGACCATAGTAACTAGCTGTGCTGTGGCTAATTGTGGCCTCCCGGCCTGCTGAGTGCCAGCCCCAGCAGCGCAGCCTGGGTCGTGGCAAGTGCCAGGCCCAGGCTCACAGCCTCGGCACACGCTGTGGCCCTGGCAGGCAACTGAGTTCTCTGCCCCTGCGAGGGACCCTGCCTCGGCATGCCCAGAAATGATCCTGAGTCCCCAGACATGTGCCTGTAACCCCGCGACGGGGCTGCCCAGGATAGAGGGTCACAAGTTCAAGGCCAGCCTGGGTGACTTAGCCAGACTTTGTCTCCAGATTTAAACAGTGAAAGGGAAAGGGCTGGGGACACAGCTCAGTGGTAGAGTCTCTGCCACCATAGTGTGGTCCTGGGTTCAAATCTAGCACTGCGAAGGCGCGTGAGGGGGGGTGCAGCTCAGTAAACAGCTGTTCTTACTAGTATCTATGTATTTACTTTTACCGTATCAGGGATTGGTCTATAACTCAGCAGTACAAGTGCTTGCCTGGCAAACACAAGGTACTGAGTTCGATTCCCAGTACCAAAAAAAACAACAACAAAAAACCAAAAAATGCTGTATCAGAAATTGGACCCAGAGTCTTCCTACTGAACCACATCCCCAGCCCTTTCTTTTATTCTTTTTTTTATTTTGAGGCAGGGGTTCTTGTTAAATTGCTGTGTTGCCCAGCCTGGGTTCAAACTCCCAATCCTCCTGTCTCAGCCTCCTAGACTGCCAGGATTACGGATATATAGCACCCAGCTCTCATAGTGTTGTATATGTTTGCCCAACGAAAATGTAATATGTAAAGTGTACATTAAGACTTTTTTTTTAAAAAATTATTTTGTGTTTTGAGACAGCTCAGGCTGGCCTTGGACTCACTTTGTAGCCCATGCTGGCCTTGAACTCGCAGTGATTCTCCTGCCTCAGCCTCACTCCTACCCCAGTGACTTCCCCATCAGCTCCTCCCCGGGGGCCAGGGGCAGCCGTGGGGCCTTGCTCTGTCTGAGCTGGGATTACAGGCATTTGTCACCATGCCTGGCTATTACCTGTTTTAAAAATTAAAATAAAAATATGGTAGCCAGCCAAGCCTGGTGGCACACACCTATAATCCCAGCACTCAAGAGGCTGAGGCAGGAGGGTCACCTGGGCTATATACTGAGTTCAAGTCCAGCCTGAACTACTTGGGGAGATCCTGTCCCAGCTGGGTGTGGTAGCACTGGTCTGTAATCTCAGCACTCTGGGAGGCTGAGGCAGGCAGATCACAAGTTTGAGCCTGGCCTGGGCAATTTCCGGCCACCTTGGTTACCACCTTGCCAGGCTGTCTGTGTTTTCTCCCCTGGAGGCACAGTGACGTGCACCCTGCTGGCTGGTGGGAGCCCGTGGTAATAACCAGGGCACTGGCAGCCGCTGCTAACAAACAGCGCGTGACTTGTGCTGCCGCCTGTGTGCCCATTGTTGCCATAGCCCACCGCACCCGTGGCCCCGCCCACGCCCCCCAGAGCTGCTCTTCTGTCCCCGAGCGGCTGGTGGACAGGACATGCGTCATCTGTCCCTGCAGTCTGTGGGCTCCGTGTACAGTGGCCTGATGCAGGGCGTGGGTGCTGCCGAGAAGGTGTTCGAGTTTATCGACCGGCAGCCAACCATGGCGCATGACGGCAGCCTGGCGCCCGAGCACCTGGAAGGCCGGGTGGACTTTGAGAATGTGACCTTCACCTACCGTACTCGGCCACACACCCAGGTCCTGCAGGTGAGGGCTTGGTGAGCCTGGGTATGAGTGGCAGGGCTGGGGAAGGCGAGCCCTGGCTTCCTGGCGGAGGTGACACTGAGCGAGCCTCATATTGCTTCAGTAGCCAGGCAGGTGGCTCTGCGGAGGAAACAGCAGGCACAAAGGGCCTCTGAGTCCTGGTGTCCCCGGAAGGAGAGCAGTCAGGGTGGGTGGGAGCACGCAGCTGTGCCCGAGGCTGGGGCCCACACGGTGCTGCTCGGCCCTGCAGAACGTGTCCTTCAGCTTGTGTCCGGGCAAGGTGACGGCCCTTGTGGGCCCCTCGGGCAGTGGGAAGAGCTCATGCGTGAACATCCTGGAGAACTTCTACCCGCTGCAGGGTGGCCGCGTGCTGCTGGACGGCCGGCCCATTGGAGCCTACGACCACAAGTACCTGCACCGCGTGGTGAGTCCCTGCTGTCCCCACCCGCCCCTGCCCAGCAGCCTGGACCTGTGCAGCCCCCACCTTTCCCTCCCCGTTTGGTACTTGGGATTGAGCCCGGGGTGCCTTGAGCTGCATCCCTACCCCTTCTGCTGGAAATTTCAAGAGGGCCTGCCCTCAGACTTGAGCTTCTGGCCCTCCTGCCTTAGCCTCATGAGTAGCTGGGATTTACACTTACGTGCCCTCGCCCCCTCTGCCATCCCGGTTTTCTGGCTTTTCATCAGTTTTGCCGTTTCTCTGAGCTTCCCCAAACACCATAGTTATTTTCCCTGGTTTGACCTTGATCTAGACAGGATTATAGTGTGGACAGCTGTATTCTCGGTCTGCAGATTTAACCAGCTGTGGATTCAAGGTTTTAAAGTGAAATTGCAGCCAGTTATGATGGCACACACCTGTAATCCCAGCACTTGGGAGGCTGAGGCAAGAGGATCATAAGTTTGAACCCAGCCTGAACAACTTAGCAATTTAATGAGACCTTGTCTCAGAATTTTAAGAGGCCTGGGGATGTAGCTCTGTGCAAAGGTTCTGGATTCAATCCCCAGTATGGGACAAAAAATTATAGCCAGATGTGGTGGCACACACCTGTAATCCCAGCACTCAGGAGGCCAAGGCAGGAGGATTGCAAGTTTAAGTCCAACCTAGACAACTTAGTGAGACCCTATCTCAAAAAACAAAACAAAACAGAAAATAGGCAAGAAGTATATGAGAGAGTGTGTGGCTCAGGTTATGCACAAATACTGCACCACTTTGCGGGAGGGATTATGCACCTGTGGATTTGGGGATCAATCGGCCCCAGCACCTCCCAAGGGCACAGAGGCCTTGCTGTGCTCCCCTGGTGCTGCACCTCCCAGGCACCAGGCACAAGTTGTTCGGGCCAGGGCTATGGAGTCATCCTCCCATTCTTAGGGCTGAATGACAACCCACCATGTTAAACTTCACAGTCAAACCATATTTTTGCTTTGATGGGTTCTGCAGTAGTTTTCCATTACCCACAATCCCAATCAGGACAGCAGACAATTCGCCCTTCTCCTGGGTTGATGGGCGTGTCCCCCTCAAGGATAATCCTTAGAATAGGAAGGTTGGGAACCGTAGGTACCCATGTCCAACTTCAATAGTTTCTTCCAGAAGTGTGTCCCAGCCATGCTCTGTTTACTTTTTTTTTTTTTTTCTTTGCGGTATTGGGGATTGAACTCAGGACCTTGTGCTTGCCAGGCAGGCGCTTATGCCACTGAGCTATATCCCCAGCCCTCAGCCACGCTGTTTACATTCTGCTAGCAGTTGACGAGCGCTCCAGGCTCCTCGCTTAGGTTGTCTCTAGGAATCAAAGGCGACTCCTCATGACCACAAGTGCAGTCCTTTCAGGAGTGAGGCTGCTCACCTAACTCTGTGCTCACATGCGAGTGAGCAGACCTGTATGGGTGTTCAGGTTGTACACTCTAAAAGGAACACCAGCAATTGAGGTGCTACCCTTTACACCTTCCGTAGTTACTACCTGAGGGTTGGCTCAGAGGTTCCCGACCTCCTGGCCAAGCTGTGGCCAGGGGCAGGAGTCAGGCCGTGAGATGCCTCCACATCCCTTATGCACCAGAGGAGGGTGGTGAGGGAGTGGTTCCTGTGTATGTGACTCAGGCTGCTGGCCTGTAAGTGCCAGGAGGCGCAGGTTCTTGGCCCCTGAACATGGCCAGCCCCACATCTGTGTTTGATTGATGACTATTGATTATTTGCTTTCCTCTTTTGTGAATACCTACTCCTTAAGCTTGATTTTTTTTCCTTCTTCTTGGGGATTTTTGTTTGTTTGTTTGTTTGTTTTCCTGTCTTGAGACTGGGGCTCACTATGCAGCTCAAGCTGGCCTTGAACTTACTGTGTAGCCCAGGCTGGCCTCAAAGTTGCTGCAATCCTCCTGCCTCAGCCTCTCTGAGTGCTGGGATCACAGGTGTGCCCCAGTAGCTTATTCATTTTCTTTACAGCACAATGATGCCTTCCATAGGATTATTTTTGTAGGCAGATTTCTAACCAGGATCATGGGACGGGAGCACCTTAGACTTATTCCCGTAGAAAGGGGGACAACTGTCACCCAGGCCCTGGTGACCTGGAGTTTGCAGGCATACCGCCCGCACCACGCATGCGCGCTCGCGCCCTTCCAGGCCAGCGCTTCCTGGGTTGGGACCCTGACTCATGGCCGCCTCTGCCTTTGCCCGCAGATCTCCCTGGTGAGCCAGGAGCCCGTGCTCTTCGCGCGCTCCATCTCCGACAACATCGCCTACGGGCTGCCCTCTGTGCCCTTTGAGTCAGTGGTGGCGGCTGCGCAGAAGGCCAATGCGCACGGCTTCATCATGGAGCTACAGGACGGCTATAGCACTGGTACGCAGGCGGGCGGGTGAGGCGCGCCTCTGCCCCTGCCTGGCTTGCGCTCGGCCGCCTTGGCCTTGCGCTCGCCTCTCCTTGAGCTGAGATTCGCATAGCACGAAGGTAACCATCAGAGTGCGCAGTTTGCCCAGACCTGGTGATGCACATCTGCAGGCCCTGCACCCTGGGAAGCTGAGACAAGAAGAGCTCAAGTTCAAGCCCAATGGGCGATTTAGTGACCCTGTTCCAAAATGAAAACATTTAAAAGGGCGGGGATATAGCTCAGTGCAAAGACCCTGGATTTAATTCCCAGACAGCAGTAAGTGTAAGTGAAGTAGATTTTCAGTGACATTTAGAACATTCACAGTACTGCAGAACCACAACCTGTTTAATTCCAAAACACTCTTTTAAAATAATATGCACATTAGTTATTAGAATCACTTGGTTTTGCTGGGCGTGGTGGCACACACCTGTAATCCCAGCACTGGGGAGGCTGAGGCAGGAAGATTGTCAGGAGTTTGAGGCCAGCTACACAGTGAGTTCAAGTTTGAACTGGACTACATATTGAGACCCTGTCTCAAAATGAGGTAGCAGGGCATAGCTGGCCTGTAATACCAGCACTCTGGGAGGCTGAGGCAAAAGGATCAGAAATTTAATCCCACTCAAAACATACATCCCTAGCCCCTCCTCCCTTTTGTTTTGAGACAAGGTCTTGCAATACAGTCCAGGCTGGCCTTGAACTCACTACATAGCCCATGCTGGCCTCTATTTTGCAGCAATCCTCCTGCCTCAGCCTCCTGAGTGCTGGGATTACAGGTTTGAGCCACAACGCCTGGCTCTTTCAGGGTTTTTAAATACAAATATAAATGTCTATTTTTACCCCCGCCCTTTTGCAGGGAAGAAGCCACGCCTGGGTTGTTTCCCTTAGCACAGCTCCCAGCCACCTTTCCATGTTGATATTTGTGGGCCGCCTGCTCCCCTGCCTCCCCTCCCCTCACGTTCCTCCCGTTGGTTCCTTTTCTACCCTACTTAGTGCTGTAGTGCATGAGCTTTTACAATAGTTTACTAAATAATGTAAGACTCAATTTCTCTCTTTTTTTTTTTTTTTTTTGGCTTTTTGAGACAGTCTCACTATGCAATTCAGGCTGGCCTTGAACTTACTTTGTAGCCCAGGCTGGCCTCGAACTCACAACAATCCTCCTGCCTCAGCCTCCCAAGTGCTGGGATTCCAGGCATGTGCCACCACGCCCTGCTCAAATTATCACTGATGGACTTTTGCGTTGATAGGGTTTTGGTTTTTTGAAGATTTTTGTTTGTTTGTTTGAGCCAGGGTCTCACTATGCAGTTCAGGCTGGCCTTGAGCTCACTACAAAGCCCAGGCTGGTCTCAAACTCGTAATGATCCTCCTCCTTCAGCCTCCCCAGTGTTGGGATTCCAGCCAGGTGGTACCATGCCTGGCAGAGTTGATAGGTTTTTATTTATTTGTTAGGGTTTTTTCCAAGACTAGCATTGCTGGTTGCATAGGGCAGTGTCCTCAGGGCTATGCAGGGCTCTGGGGGACATGCACAGAGGTGGCGCTGGGGGAGAGGCAGGGCTGTATGCTGGTGAGGACTGGTGATGTGTGTTCCCTTGCACAGAGCAGGACTGTCACCCTCTCTGGTCTCTAGAACAAGGTGGGGCGCCGTCTCGCACTCACTGGCTGCTGTGGCCGCCATGGGCACCTTCTGCTGGAAGCCCAGCTGGGCAGCAGGGCCACTCCTGTCCTCCCGGCTGCCCAACTCCCCTCCCCTAACCCTGTCCCTGTCCTCTGCTCCGGTCCCCAGAGACAGGCGAGAAGGGCGCCCAGCTGTCAGGTGGCCAGAAGCAGCGGGTGGCCATGGCCCGGGCGCTGGTGCGGAATCCCCCTGTACTCATCCTGGACGAAGCCACCAGCGCCCTGGATGCAGAGAGCGAGTACCTGGTAAGTGTCAGTGCTGGCTAGGGCAGAGCTGGGGAGGGGATCCTGGGCCTGGTCACCCCCACTTCCTGGTTCCAGGCATAGCTGAGGCCACTTGACAGAGACGGCGGCCTGGGCTGGAGGCTCCACGAGGCACTGGGCTTCAGGGTGTGGTTTCTATCTGTGGTGCTGGATGGAGCCAAGGCTTTCGCAAGGGCTTTGCCCTGAGCTGCGCCCCCAGCACCTGCAGCTTAGACTGCGACCTTCTTGAGCCAGGCGCTTTCCCTCCCTGAGTCTCATTTTCATCAGTAGACAGGTCCAGTAAGCCTGGCATAGCGGTGCGCACCGCTCTGAGGCTGAGGCAGGAGGATTGTGAGTTCAACTGCAGCCCACCCAGCACTGACAACTTAGCAACTGTTTTTGTGAAAAATACAAAAGGAAGTCAGGCGTGGTGATGCACACTTGTAATCCCAGCACTCAGGAGGCTGAGGCAGGAGGATCGCTGCAAATTTGAGGCTGGCCTGGGCTACACGGTGGATTTAAGGCCAGCCTGAACTGCATAGCAAAACCCTGTCTCAAACATCCAAAGAAAACCATGGAAGAGCTGGGGACGTAGCTCAGGGCAGAGGCTCCCAGCTGGGCTCCTCCCAAGCACTGCACCGTGCTAGGCCCAGGGTTACTCCGTGGCTGCCATACACACGGGACCCGGCACCCCATTCCTGGGCATCTCTGCCCCTGTGTAAGGAAGACACACAAGTCAGGAAATGGTTTGCGTTCCAAGTTCCACTGTGGCAGCAAGACAGGTGACACGCAGGTGGGTGGGACTACACTGTCGGGTGACTCACAGACACCAGGGACAGCCCTGAGACCGGCTGTCACTTGGGAATGCCATTCTCTTCCTTGTAGTGATGACTGAACCCAGGGCCTTTGCACTGAGCTACATCCCCAGCCTTTATATTTTTTTTATTCTGAGATTGACTGTCACTGAGTCACTGAGTAGCCCAGGCTGGGCTTGAACTTGAGAGCCTCCTGCCTCAGCCTCCCTGAGCCTTGGGATCACAGGTGTCAGCTACCATGCTGACTACAGCAGGGTTTTTATTTTTGTTTTTGTCCCTAGAATCCAACTTAGGACCTTGCACTTGTCAGGCAGGCCCTGTGCTGCTAAGTAGCATCCCCGGCCCATGCAGTAGGCTTCTGAAAGGGGGTCGGGGGGAGGGCCCAGTGATTCTGCAAAGTGTGCTCAGGGCGGCTGTGCTAACGCTGCCCATGTCTACAGGCAACCCTGGGAGTTAGGGTCATCCCCACAGGGACTCGGAGCCAGGCCTGATCTTCCTCTTGGTGCCATCCCAAGGGAGTGGCTCTCAAGTCCTTGGATCAGTCAGCTTGATTCTATCTAGAGCAGTTCTAAGGTTTTAAGAAATGAAGCAGACTGGACATGGAGGTCCCGAGAGCCCAGCCCCGCTCCACAGCTGTGGATGAGATGGGCACTCAGTGCAGACAGCAGCTGTAAGCTGTCAGCGCCTGCTGTGACGGTCCGCAGCGGGTGTGACTGCCGGAGAAGCCCCCTAGGAGCCTGGGGTTTACCCCTCCAGGGGACAGGAAGCAGTGGGGCGGGCACAGGCTTTAGTGACCACACGTGAGAACAGTTTAAGTCCTTTTGGGGCCAGAGGGCGAGCCGGGCGGGGCGGGGCGGGGCGGAGAGGGGCCAGGCCGCTGAGTGTGCCGTGTCCCCAGATCCAGCAGGCCATCCACGGCAGCCTGCAGCGGCACACGGTGCTCATCATCGCGCACCGCCTGAGCACTGTGGAGCGCGCGCACCGCATCGTGGTGCTGGACAAGGGCCGCGTGGTGCAGCAGGGCTCCCACCAGCAGCTGCTGGCACAGGGCGGCCTCTACGCCAAGCTGGCACAGCGCCAGATGCTGGGGCTCTCGCCCGCCGCGGACGGAGCTGCCTGCCCCAAAGAGCCAGCCGACGGGGGCCTCAGGGCTGAGGACGCCGCCCCGCGCTGAGCCTACAGAAGGCAGCTGCACCGCTGCGCACAGAGCTGGCCCAGGCACCCTGGGCTGCCACGTCCGCTTCCTCATGGGCACCGCTTGCTGCATCTTGTCCCATCCCGGCCTGCGCCAGCCGGCCCTGCACTGGTCCCCGCCCAGCCCCAGCTCCCTGCCAAGGTCCCGCTACCTTTTTACAGTGCTGCGTCCCCGAGTTTACTGCTTGCTTCCACCACTCTGCTCGACGCCTGGGTTTCAGAGACGGTTTCTCCTCGGAGCAGTGGCGGGCAAGGCCGCCGAGATGTTCTAGAAGCTTCTGAGCCCCGAGCGGCGGCCCTGCCTGCTCGCCTGGCAGATGTGGAGGAGAGGTGGCTCTGCGTCTGTCTCTCCAGCACAGGGACGTCCCTGTCCCAGAGGGGGACCCAGGCCTGGGCCCAGCTCCGAGTCAGGCCGAGGACAGCGGGAAGTGGGGGCCTCTGTCGCTGTCGCCCCCAGCCCGGCCACCCAAGCCAGGCTCACTGTGATCGCTGCGACCTTGCGCGGCAGTGAGGGCCGGGCCCGGCCTGTGCACTCCCGGCTGCACCCAGCCCTTCCCTCCGCCCTCCTGGCTGCACCTACCCCGCTCCGCTGCCAGAGGCCCTGGCACTGGGAGCGGCCTTCTGTGCTGCTCTGGCCAAGCCCAGACCTGGCTTTGTCCAGGACTTCAAGATAGGGGTGAACTCGGTCAATAAAGTGTACTACCTCTGACCCTGGCCTCCGCCTCTCCTTGGGCCACCTGCCCTGTCGCCTGGTTAGGTCCCCAACCAGCTCACCCAGGGTCCCGGCCTCCTCTGGCATCAGGACCCCAGGGCCTTTGCACAGACGTTCATGTTTGTCTATCTGCCTGCCTGTCTCCACCAGGCTGGTACAAGGCAGTAAAAACTGTCCCTTCCAACCCCGGGGGCCCTTGTACACCCCGATAGCTGAGGCCAGCAGTCACCACCTCCAGCCCATGAAGCAGACAAATGCAGGTCAGATTGCTTCACAGAGAGGCTTAAACTGGATGTGGTGGTTCACGTCTGTCACCCCAGCATGTGAGAGGCTGAGGCCAGCCTGGGCTATACAGTGAGTTTGAGTCAAGCCTGGGCTACATAGCAAGACCCTGTCTCAAAAACCAAAGCCCCACAAAGCGAGGAACACTTGTTGGATCTCGGGCTCACCTGGATAACCCAAGACAAGCTCACCTTGAGAATTGAACTCAGTCACACTTACAAAGACGTATTGCCAAACCGGGCCCCATCTGCAGGTGCCAGGAATTTACTGTGAGTTCTGGGGGCCCTGCCTGCTCGGCCTACTTCAGAGGGGAACTTGCAGAGCTGGGCCATGTGACCGTCAGGGCTTCCTGTTTGGCTTGGGGTGCTGGGTGTCCTGTGCTCAGAGTGAGCAAATCTTCAGAAGTTCCTAGAAAAGTGGTGAACAGATCACTGTGAGATCAGCCCCTCTGAGGACATGGGCACCAAGTGTCTCGATAAAGGCAGACTGAGGAAACGCAGCCTAAGCCTCAGCACGCTGAGCTGCGAGCTTGCTCCTCTTCTGGGGGCAGGCAGCCCTGCTCCTGTCCTGTTACCCAACCTGGAAGTGGGGCCTGGCCAGTGAAGCCAACCTTGCCCCTCTTTAGAAGAAGGCAGAATTTTTTGAAATGTCTTAGTTGGCATGGTGGTGGCGCACACCTGTAATCCTAGTACTTGAGAAGGCTGAGGCAGGAGGATCACAAATTCAAGCCCATCCTGGGCAACTTAGCTACTTAAACCCTGTCTAAAAATAAAAAAGGGCTGGGGAGTTAGTTCAGTGTGAAGGCCCTGGGTTCACCTGCCATACAGCCCCCTGTACACACACCACACACACACACATTTTCACATGCTGTAAGCCTAGCACTTGGGAAGCTGAGACAGGAGGATCAAAGGTTTGCAGACTGTCAAACATAAAAAGGGCTAGGTGTGGAGGGCACCTGGACAACTCCTTAGGGAGGAGCAGTTGCCTCTGTTTTGGCTGAGCCTGACCCTATTTCTATGTATTGACGTGTGCAGTGCTGGCTGGGACTTTTTCTTACCCCTTCAGTTAGCTTTAAGCAGTGCGTATTTGTCCAGCCCAGGCGCTGAGGGTGGTCTTTGCAGGTCCCGCCCTGTTCCTTTGTGTGATGGGACAAAGCAGGATGAGGAGCCAGTGCTCCACGCTGTGCACTGTCCTGCCTGGGATATAGGCTGTGACTTCCTGGGGCTTGAAAGATGACACCTCAGAGCTGAAGCACCGGCCCTAAAACATCGGATACTGCCCCAGCTGTGTTATGCAGATTACTCTTTCTGTGTCCTCTCTGCTTTGGCAGAGGTGACTTCAAGCCTCCTACCTGGCTCAATTCGAGGCGCTCACCTACTCCCCAAGTTCTCAGTCACTCATCCTCCAGCCACTTGTTTTTTCACAAATTCATAAACCCGGCTTCAGCCCTGGTCCAGGCCTTGGTCCTGGACGGCCATCGCTGTGGCTGGACTTAGGCCAGCTGGGCTCCCATAACTACACGCAGGCCTTAGTGTCTTTCTTCTCGCTCCAGCTGCCCTGGAAGCGGTAGGTTGGAATTGACTCTCTAGGACTGCAGTAACTTTTCACGGGATTACAGAGTAAACTTCCTGGGCTGCGACTGGGACAGGAACGGGAACAGCTCTGTGGCTAGGGAAGTAGCCCAGGGCCAGAGCCTCACCCAGCGCACACGGGCCAGGCTGTCCCCAGCACTGCGGAACCACGGAGACGGGAGATGGCGCCACGCGTGCTAACAGCGCTCACTAGTGACACCCGCGACTCGGCGCCCAGTCGAGTCCAAGGCCCAGGACATTTTCCTCGGCCTGGAAGGAGCCCCGTGCTCAGAGCTCCATCTCCTCCCCTCCCCATCCTCTCTCCTGCTCCCTCTGGGTCTGTCCTTGGCGGCACTTCCTGTTAGGGCCTCGGCAGTAGATGGCCGTGTGATGGGTGTCACCGTCGCCTGCGTGTGACGTTTTCCTTCTTACAGCCGAGTAACAGCCACTGAATGAGCGGACGGGGCCAGCCCCTGGGCATCGCTGCTGTGGTTGTGAGGGAGAGCGGGGCTCTGACATGGTGTTCACACCCTGCACACTCGCCACACCCGGGCACACATGCCTAGGAGAGGGATCGCTGATTGCTGATCACAGTGGCCACACTATTTCACGTTCCCATCAGCAACACCTGAGGTTCTTCTCCACGCCCTTCCTGATACCCTGCATGTATGTGTATGTCCTGTGCGGGCTGGGACCGGGCCCAGTGCCTTCACACTGAGCTACCTCCCAGTCCATTTTATTCTTTCATTTTGAGACAGGCTCTCGCTAAGTGTCTAAGTTGTCCAGGCTGGGCTTGAACTTGAGATCCCAGTGCTTCAGCCTCCCACAGTGCTGTGATTATAGGTGAAGGTAGCTGTCCTGGGGTGAAGCAGAGGGAGATGACTTTGAAAGCTGACTTCTTCCTGTTACAATGAATCCAGCAAATGTTGCCACCCTTCCTATATCCTAGGCACTAAGTTAGCAACCAGGGAAAACTGCTGGGACCTGCATCTTTAGAGAATGCAGGGTCAGCCAGGGGGACAGAAGAGGAAACAGCAAAGAGATGGGGTAGAGATGAGACCAGGGACCGGGGGACCTGGAGCAGCCTCAATAAGTTGCCCAGACTGGCTTCACACTCAAGAGCCTCCTGCCTCAGCCTCCTAGGTAGCTAGGATTACAAGTGCATGCTACCATCCCTGGCCTGGAAGAGGCATTTGTTTTAAACTTGTTTTCACCACAGTCTTTATTAGTAAAACAAAATAATGATTTACTTCCTCTAGCAAGTACCAAGCACACACTGGCATACAACAAAACTTCACAAAAGAACATCAAAATAGTTTTGATGTTACTCTGTCCTGTGTCATTTAAGAAAAACATTGATTTCATGACCTGTGACTGTCTTGGGTAGTGTGACAAACCCTGCAGTGGAAGAATGAGCCCAGGGACATCTGTGCAACCTGGGTCCATTCACAAACCCTGGAAATGACTTCTGTAGCTATCAGTTTGATTCTTTTTAGAAAACGTGTGGTGCAGCTGGGTTTGGCAGCGCACACCTGCAATCCCAGCACTCAGGGAGCTGAGGCAGAAGGGTCCTCGCGATTTCGAGGCCAATCTGGGCTATGTGGTGAGACACTGTCTCAAACAAACAAAAATGCTCCAAGCAAACAGAAGCAAATATTAACAAGGGTCAATCCTAGGTGGTTTCTGGAGATTACACTGGCCCTGGGAGGGGTTTGGAATGACTCCTGGGAAAGATTGAGGCCACTGGGCCCAGCTCTGTAGCTGGAAACAGAAGTGGCTGAGGGCCCTGTGGGGAGCCAGGGCACCCAGCCAGGAAGCAGCCATGGTCACTGTGGGCACCACCACCGCTTCTTCCCTCCCTAGGAATGGCCTCCAGGTGACCCTGCCATTCTCCAGGGCCTGACGACAGGGCCTGTCCTTCTAGAACATTCTGGACAGGATTCTGGCAGGCAGCACTGCTGAAGTCTTTTATCCCTATCTCTCACCAGGTAGGAAAGCTGTTGTGATTTCAAATAAATACAAAACAGTATTTAACTCCCACCTACCAAGGACCTCCAAAGGAAGTTAATGATTTAATGTTTACTCTACAAAATTATAAACTGGGTGTGGTGGCGCACAACTATAATCCTGGCACTAGGGAGGCTGAGGCAGGAGGATCTCTGTGAGTTTGAGGCCAGCCTGGACTACATAGTGAAACTCTGTCTTTAAAAAGACAAAAACAATTTTAATTTTTTAAAAATCAAAATTATAGTAAAATACAGGACCTAAAGTTGGCCATTTTAACCCCTCCCTACCTCCTTCTTCCTGGAGTACTGGGGACTGAATCCAGTACCATCACACGGAGCTACATCTGTAGCCCTATTTGTTTATTTATTTTCACTTCTGAGACCAAATCTCTTGAGTTGCCCCCACTGGCCTGGAACTCACACCCTCCTGCTCCAACCTCGAAGCCCAGGCCAGCTATTCAAGTATAAAACATTTCACTGTACCAGCCTAACCATGTTAAGCACATTTCACAAGTCTCTGAGATGCCTATTTTTTGTTTGTTTGCTTGTTTGGGTTTTTGTTTTGCTTGGTTTTATTTTTTTCTAGTCTTTTTGAGACAGGGTCTCACTATGCAGTTCAGCCTGGCCTTGAGCTCACTTTATAGCCCAGGCTGGTCTCGAACTCGCAGTGATCCTCCTGTCTCAGCCTCCTGAGTGTTGGAATTACAGGTGTGTGCCACCATACCCGGCTTGGGGTTTTGGTTTTTTGAGACAGGATCTCGCTATGTAGCCCAGGCTGGCCTCAAACTCACGCAATCCTCTTGCCTCAGCCTCCCGGGAGCTGGGATGACAAGTGTGCAGCACCACATCATGTGACAGTTGTTCTACCCGCTCCCTCCAGTGAGATTAACCTACAAAGGGTCGCACTGCTAAATGCCAAGCAGCCAGAATGCTTGTCCCACAAGCCTGGGCCTCTCCTCAGGCTGACTACAGGCGCGGAGCAAGCCCTGTCCTCGGTGCCTGTTTGCCACTAAGGGTTGGCTGTCTCATTTCGGGCGTGGAGCCGGGGCTGCCAGAGGAGACCGTGCTGAGTCACCCACAGGAAGGACCAAGGCCCCCTCCCCCGTTTCTCTTCAGTGGGTTTGTTCCTTCCCAAGCCAGGAGGAAGATGGCCGCTTACTCAGCTGAGTCACAGTCGCAGTCAGCCACCTGAGATGACGGTGACAATCCTCCCATTGTTGCAGCTCCTCAGCGCTGACAGCCCAGATCCATCAGCCTGCATTTCCTGAGTGCCTGCCGCATACCAGGCCCAGTGCCAGGCTGTGGGTTGAGGCCAAGGCGATGAGCCCTGGAGGACGGGAAGATGAGGATGAAGATGACGTGGTTTGCAGGGGGTGTGGTGGTCTGAAGAGGTGACGTGAGCCGACACCCTAAGGGTGAGAGCAGACAGCCTTGGGCACCTGGGGACAGAATGTCACAAATTTGATGCTTTCTCAAAGAGTGGGGCCAGGTGTGGTGGGCCACACCTGTATCCAGGTGCTGGGGAGGCCGAGGCAGGAGCATTGCTGAGTTTGAGACCAGTCCCAAAACAAAACAAACAATAAAGAGCAGAAATGAGGGCTGAAGTCTGGCTCTGCAGTAGAGCACACACTTAGCAAACGTGGGGCCCTGGGTTCTGAGCCCACTGGCAAGAAAATAAAGAGGGAAAACGCAGAGTTAACGCGTTTGACTGGTGACTGGTGACTGGTGACTCTGCCCACACAGGTCTCCAGAACGGGAAACCTCTGTCTGCAAGGCACAGTGTACAGAGCGCTCAGCACAGCACTACTCCCCAGTGCCAAATGTGAGGACGACCAGCATGTGCCAGGGAGCCCCGTGCACAGGCAGCTGTGCAGGCATAGGTTGGAATGTGCTGCGCCACCTGTCACCACGGGGGAAAAACCTAGGGATGCAAATGAGAGGCTGGATGCAAAGATCACCCACCACCTCCATCTCCACGTGAGTCCTTTGCACTCTGGGGGCTGGGCCACAGCACATCTCCTTATGATCTTGAGACAAGCTCTCAGTAAACTGCCCAGGCTGGGCTCGCACTTGTGATCCTCTTGCCTCAGCCTCTTGAGTAGCTGGGATTATAGGTGTGTATCTTCGCACCCAGCTTGTATAATTTGTTTTCTAGGGCAGATTCAGAACAGGCAGATCTTGGGGGCTGGGGAAATAGCTCAGTGGCATAAGTACCTGTCTGGCAAGCATAAGGTCTTGAGTTCAATTCCTGGTACCAAAAAAAAAAAAAGTTCTCGATCTCAGAACAAGCAAATTTAGAGGGACAGGAAACAGAGCAAAGGCTGCCTGGGGGGAGGGATACTGATTTACAGGATGGTGAAAAGGTTTGGACATGACAGAGTCCTATAATTCTACCCCACTGTGAATATGCTTAATCTTGATGGTTTTTTGAGCTTTAAAATAGGTATTGGTACATTATGTATTTTTTTTTAATTGTGGTTTTTCTGAGACAGGATCTCACTATGTAGCCCAGGCTTGCCTTAAACTCAAAGTGATCTTCCTGCCTCAGGCTCCTGAGTGCTGGGATCACTGGTGTGTAACGCCATGCCTGACTTTTATGTAATTTTTAAAATTGTTATCTTTTTGAGACGAGGACTCAATATGCAGTTCAGGCTGGCCTCGAACTCACTTTGTAGCCCAGGCTGCCTCGAACTCACAGTGATCCTCCTGCCTCAGCCTCCCACATGCTGGGATGACAAGCTGACACAGGGTACACATCTTGAATCCCAACATTTTAGAAGGCTGAAGCAAGAGGTTGTAAATTGCAGCCCATCTTGGGCAACTTAGTGAGACTGCGTCTAAACAAAAAATGAAAAAGCACTGAGGGGAAAGGAGAGAAGGAAGGGAGGGAGAGAAGGCAGGAGGGAAATCTCTGTTGAAAAGGCAGGGGCTGAAAGAAAAGCTGGGTCCTGCCCAGGCCTCTCGGATGAGGCCAGAAGTGGCAGGAAGCAGCAGTTACCTCCCACCACCTCCGGCCAGGAGGGCACAGGAAAGAGGCGGGGTCGGAGCAGGGCCGGGAAGCTGTGGCTTTTGACCTTGGAGCATCCTTATGTCATCTGCCCAGGGCCAATGTTATCCTGAGTCTGAGAAGCAACTGGGAGAAAACAAGCCAGGGACTTTCTACCAAGGAGCCACTTGGCCAGGCCGCCCGAGCCGAGGACCCAACTCGCTTCCGCTGACCCAGCCCGCTCAGCTGCAGACTTCAGCTGCTGGGCCTTGGACCCGGGCACGTCTGGGCCACAGCCTGGAGAGAGAACCCTTTTCCCAAGCAGAAATCTGGCTGGAAGCCAGGATGTGTCCCTCTGGAACAGGAAGTTGGCTTATTCTCTGTCTTGCATACCTAGCAGCGCCTCCACCGCCAGGCAGCCCCCCTGATTTCTCACCAGCCCAGCTGGGTGCCCTGCCCTCATTTCATGGCCTGTCTAGGCTGCCCCAACACACTGTTTGTTCTTCACACATACTGGAACCTTCTGTTTTCTGCGGTGGGGTGAAGGCTGGCCTTGAACTCCAGTGTTGGATCACAGGGGTGCTCCACCATGTTCTGGAGCATCTTAAAGGCAGAGCCAAGTCCTGCATCTAGTAGGTGTCTCCCACGTCGCAGCAGGTGCGCCAGCTCCGACCCTCACACAAAGCCCTCCACCCTCAGCCATGGGACAGCTCCTCTCCCACCCGCGCTCTACCTCAGCTGTGGGGCCAAAAGGAGCCTCAGTTCTTCTCCCACTCAAGTACACCTGAGGTGGAGCTGGGGATACAG